>VDFB02148231.1:0-23277 GCA_007258455.2 Sequoia sempervirens
TCTTAACTATGATGCTCAAATTTATTATAATTGATAATTTAATAGTAAATATGATATATTTCATACCTTTTATGTTCATTTAAATGGTTGTTTCTTCTTCCTCTTCTTGCATAAAATATCCCCCCTCTAATATTGTTATTCATTTCTACTTGTAATATCTCATACCTTTGTCCAAAGGTTTGTAGTGACCCCATTGACTCATCCAAAAATAACCTTGTCAAATATTTTTATTCTTCAATAGAAATCACAATTGAATTAAAATTTTCACATAAACTCCTTAAAATTGTCTTCATAATATTTTGTTCTTCAATATTCTCTCCAACTACCCTTAACTAGTTTATGATACCCACTACTCAAGTAAAGAATTATTTCATTGATTCCAAATCCTTCATTAGCAAGTTCTTAAATTCTCTTCTCAATATCTATAACTCAACCAATTTCACCTTAGTGTTGCCTTATTATGAATTTTGAAGAATCACCCATGCTTATTTTGACATTTTTACTGTTAGAAAAAATGGAAAATAAATTCATCCATTTCCATTTGTATAAATGTAATGCTTTAGTACCCTTCTTATTTTCATTTAACAAAAATTTCTTAGCTTGAATTAAGTGGGTATATGCCACTTGATTAGTAGGTTATGAGAACCCATTTTTTACAAGTTCCAAATGCTCTTGAGAATAAAATATTGTCTTCATAATGTTCTAATGGTCATATTTTTTCCTATTAAAAATTGGTATCTAGAGCACAAATTTTTGTTGTTAACCATTGGTCAAACCCCCAAGAGAATATCCCAATGTTTTTTTGAAATATGTTAAATCTTTGTTCCAAGCTTAATTTAAAAATTACCCAAATAAAAGAAACTTAGCAATCAAGTTTTGTTGAGCAAACCAACTAAAAATCTCCTTTGCTCAAACTAATTTGGCTCTCATACCAATTTATTATTGTTGAGAATTAAAGAAAAATATGTATAGATAGAATAATGCAAAAATACACATATAAATTAAGTAAAAAAATGCTATTTTTTCTTCTATCAACTTTTTCTTCTCTTATGCATAGTTGTGGTTAATTACAAATACATAAGAATGCTTACATATTTTGGAAGTTTCTATCGTCTATATAACTCTAAGAAATTTGATGGCTTCTATGTAAAGATATCTAAACTATTTTGAATAATGAGTATTTCTATATAGAAATTATTTATGTACATGAATGCTTGTACAAATAATGCTAGAATAGAGTGGGTGGAGCTATTACTCCAATGAAGTTTGAAGAAATATGGAAGCAAATTTATTTCCAACATTTTTTAAGGCACCATCCTAGTTTATTTAATCATTAAATATCATGGAAAACATTTAATTGAATTAGAACAACAAATTCACATATATTTCACTAGCATGTGCATGTTTAGCTATCGATTACTATGTTGTCCAAAACAACAACCAACACCTCTATTTATTTTTTGTCTCTATTATTGTTGAATCAACTCAAGGTGTGACTTCTAATAAGGAATTTGGTCACTCTTTCCGATTGTTATAGTAGGTCCAAATAGTGCTTCTTAAAACTGCTCAATTTTTCCTTACAAAGATATGCATCAGGTAAATATCTTCTACAAAGTATTGAAGATCAAATTCTACAAACGATAGAAATGTGCAATATATAAAATAAATCACATAGTGATTGTATTCTAGTATGAAATTATGAGGGCAACCTAATTCAAATTTCATCATTCAACTTCCAACCCATCCAATTTTAATTAATTCTAAACTATGATTAAAAAGTTATGATGAAAATGATGAATAATTATATATTAAACATCAAAATTAAACAAATTGTAACATCTCTCAATTTCAAGTTAATATAACTCTATTTTTTACCTATTTAATTAATTTATCATATTCAACTCTTGGTATATTTATTTATTTTTAATTCAATTTAATTATATACTAGAAATATTTTTTTGTGTGTTTTTTATCCCCACAATAGGATATTAAGATATTGGCGAGTGCAAGCAATGTTCGGGCAAATGATTCTCCCAAACTGCTATGTAGTGCAATATTAGCATTCATCCAACCAAAACACAACTGTTTAACACATTACTTTGACTTCTGAAAGTTTCCTTTCATTCCATGGATTGAAATTTTTCCAAAGACCGAGTTGAGAGAAGCGTTCAAAGTCATGGAAAAGGACAAATTATGAGCATCTGCAATGCAGACTGCATATGTGACTAAGAAAACTAAAACCAAAATCCATTATTAAAAGATTGAACAGTGATGACACGGAAAAGGAGTGTGAAAAGACAAATAGCATAAGAGATGGGGCGCGGCACATGTTCGAGAAGTAGTGTGCAAAAAGGAAAAACCTCACTACAATCCAGACAGAGTCTCAAGATGCCATTCAACAAATTCTACCCTCAGACGATTTATACATGCAAGGTCGCCTGCGTACATCATATTTGACTTTGTCTATAAAGATCTCCAGAGCGATACATATCTTGTTGGGTTCTTCTCAGACAAAAGAGAAAAATGGCTTCAGCGTGTATCGTGACTTCTGCAAAGCTCCTTCACTCATGCGATGCCCATTCATTTACAGGAACACCCACTTCATTTTCATGCTCGCCCATTAAGATCAAACTGCAATCGACAACTCCAAGCAGATCCCTTAACTGTGAGACTGCAAGAAGAAAGGTATATTACAATCAATTCACTTTATTTTGTCTTTCATTGATCAATGTGGCTTTTGGATCAGATTGTGTAAGAGTTTTTTTTTACGTAAAATGTTGTTTTTGGATTAAATTGTATAAGAGTTTTGAATATTAATTGCAGGTATAAGAGTTTTCTGAATTACCATTTTAGATCACACTCTATGATCAATTTCATGTCTCTTGTAGCTCTCATAGAATTCATGTCTCTTATAATTTTCTATCATTTTGATAATAGATAATGAAATGTGATCTTAAAAGTTAATTAAAAAATTCTTACATAATTTAATCCAAAAACAAAAATCTGACATCTTTAATATATTGCCGTTCTTTCTAAACCATGTTTTTGGATATGAATTTGGGCATATAGGGCCGGAATGTGTGTGCAAAAGCAGGCAAGTCCGAACAAGGAAGGACACTGAATGTCACGGAGATGGCAAAAAAGATTGTGTTTTCAGTGGAAAAGCCTCTCACACCTTTGCTTGACACCGTCACTTATCCCAGACACCTTAAGAATCTATCTCTCCAGGTTGGCCATTTACTTGATTGGAGGCATTGTACTAGGGTTATCACTAATTGGACTAGAGTTATCACTGATCAAAGACAAAGAGACTGAAATTGTTGTAACATTGTATTCGTAGGATTTGAATCAGCTGGCTGCTGAATTGAGAACAGAAATTGTGTCAGTTGTGTCAAAAGTTGGAGGGCACCTGGGTTCTAGCCTCGGTGTTGTGGATCTCACTCTAGCTCTCCATCACGTCTTCGATCTCCCACAGGACAAGATTGTTTGGGACGTGGGTCATCAGGTACTGTTTTAGCTTTTACTGCCCAGTTTCTCCAATTCTATAATTTTTGAACTCCAATTGACGAAAAACCTTTGTGTTGAAATCTGCAGTCGTATTCACACAAGATATTGACAGGGAGAAGGTCAAAGATGCACACAATAAGACAGACTTCAGGCCTGGCCGGATTCCCAAAGCGAGATGAAAGCGAATACGACGCCTTTGGCGTTGGGCACAGCTCCACCAGTATTTCTGCAGCCCTGGGAATGGCGGCTGGAAGAGACTTGCGAGGAAAAGGAAATCACGTTGTGGCGGTGATAGGGGACGGGGCCATGACCGCTGGTCAGGCTTATGAAGCCATGAATAATGCAGGCTATCTCGACTCCAACCTCATCATCATTCTCAACGACGATAACCAGGTCTCTCTCCCCACAGCCACTTTAGACGGGGCTGCGCCGCCTGTCGGAGCGCTCAGCGGCGCCCTCTCTAATCTCCAGTCCTCCACCAGCGAATTCCGCCTGTTGGGAGAAGCTGCAGAGGTGACTAAATAATTCTTTTAGTTTGTTTGTTTCATTTGTTTTGTTTTTGTTTGAGTTTAATTTGAGAAGAGTTTTAATTAGTATATGTGATTAAATAATTCTTTAGTTTGTTTGTTTCAGTTTTGTTTTGTTTTGTTGGAATTTAATTTGAGAAGAGTTTCAATTAGGATAATGCTATTAAATAATTTTTGAGTTTGTTTGTTTTATTTTTGTTTTGTTTTGTGTTAGTTTAGGTTGAGAAGAGTTTCAACTAGTATATGTGATCAAGCAATTATTTAGTTTGTTTGTTTCATTTTTGTTTTGTTTTGTTTGATTTTAGTTTGAGAAGAGTTTCAATTAGTATAAGTGATTAAATAATTCTTTAGTTTGTTTGTTTCATTTTTGTTTTGTTTTGCGTTAGTTTAGTTTGAGAAGAGTTTCAACTCGTATATTGTTTTTTAGTATTTGGATGTACATGTGATCGTATTTATTAATTAATTGAAATTCAAGGTTTAATTAATAAATACAATTAAATGTGTTGTTTTTTATATAGAGAATTAACAATTTAGCAATCAGTTTCATGTTGTTTTGAGGTTTAATCTAAAAGTGAGCAAGTTACTAGGGGAGAAAATCTAGTAGCTGAGCACCCTAATTTCACACCTTTTGAATTCTTATGTACGATTTCAAATCACTTTCAACTTTTAAGAGCATCTTATTTGTCAAGGCTCCTACTTATAACTAAGATTTCAAGTCCACATCATTAAATATAATGCTACATCAACATGTTTTGTGTTTAGGTGTCTAAAACGATCCAAAAGAGGATAGACCAATAGTTGTACATTATATTACAATAGTTGTGCACTAAGTCATATTTTATTGGTGCATCTATGTGACGTAACATGATTTGTTACTTTTTAAGTCTAAGCAACACATTTCATTCAATTGTGAGTCCTTATGATCAACACTAACAACTTTAAAATCACAACTGCTAATGCTATACTATTAAAAATATTAAGTGTTAAATCAACACATGTTATTACAACTATTAAAACATATTCACTTAATAGATCTTCTCTCTTACAAACATTATCCATATATTTCAATGACTCAACCATTCAATCTATACCCTAAAACTAAATGTACATATTTTTAACATCTTACTCATTTCTAAGAATATAGAAACATGATGTTTGAATCGTTAATTGTAACATGATAATAATAATTATGTGATTGATCTCTGGTGACGATCAGGGCTTGGTGAAGCACATTGGAGAGCAAACTCGTGAAATTGTATCAAGGGTGGAGGAGTGTGTAGGAGGATTGATGAGGCCGTCAACCTTTTCCCTATTTGAGGAGCTGGGTTTGCACTACATCGGGCCTGTGGACGGGCATGACATTGAAGCCATGGTTAGCATATTGGACAAGGTGAAGAGCATGCCCGCCACGGGACCTGTGCTGATTCATGTGGTGACAGAGAAAGGAAAGGGCTACCCTCCCGCTGAAATTGCTGCCGACAAATTACATGGGGTGGTGAAGTTCGAGCCAGCTACTGGCAAACAATTCAAGCCCAAGGCCTCCACTCTGACCTACACACAATACTTCGCAGAATCTCTGATTGCAGAGGCTAAACAGGACAGTAAAATTGTAGCAATCCATGCGGCCATGGGCGGAGGCACAGGGCTCAATTATTTCCAGAAAGAGTTCCCCTATCGTTGCTTCGATGTGGGCATTGCAGAGCAACATGCGGTTACATTTGCTGCAGGGTTAGCCACAGAAGGCCTCAAGCCCTTCTGTGCCATTTACTCCACCTTTCTGCAGAGGGGCTATGACCAAGTAATATTTTCTAGCCTAGCTTTCTCTGTTGAATATATGGACCCAAAATGTGTATACTTATACAGATGAATTTGCAGGTTGCTCACGATGTAGATTTGCAAAAGTTACCAGTGCGTTTTGCAATTGATCGAGCTGGACTAGTGGGAGCAGATGGCCCAACTCACTGTGGAGCATTTGACATCGCCTACATGGCGTGCTTACCCAACATGGTTGTCATGGCTCCCTCTGACGAGGTTGAGCTTATGCACATGGTCGCCACTGCTGCTTCCATTGACGATCGCCCTTCCTGTTTCAGGTTTCCCAGAGGCAGTGGCCTTGGCCTCCGCGATTTGCCTTTACATAACAAAGGCCATCCTCTTGAGGTATAAACAGTCATGTTTAAACAACACACTTTAAACTTTGATTTGTTTAGGTAGTTCATCTGAAATCACATTTGCTTCTTCAGTAGGGTCCACTTAAACTTTGACTTGTTTAGGTCGTCCATCTGAAATCGCACTCGCTTCTTCAGTAAGGTGCACCTAAAGTTTGACTTGTTTAGGTCGTCCATCTAAAATCACACTCACTTCTTCAGTAAGATCCACCTAAACTTTGACTTGTTTAGATCGTCCATCTGAAATGGCACCCACTTCTTCTATAGGGTGCATCTAAATGACGCTACTTCTTCAATAGGATGCATCTAAACTTTGACTCATTTAGATAGTCTTTCTGAAATCACACACACGCTTCTTCAATAAAACTCACCTATTAATATGATTTAAAATGAACCATCTAATATGTTGTTTAAGCTGAAATGATATAACCATAGAAAATAACCCTGTTTAATGTAAATAAATTACACAATTTTTTTTTAAACTTTTCCTTTCTTATTTTAACATTCAAATTAGACTGAACCGATCATTGAATCCCCATGCCTGCAGATTGGCAAGGGTCAAATTTTAGTGGAAGGCACGCGAGTGGCAATACTGGGGTTTGGTTCCATTGTACAAAACTGCTTGGAAGCAAGGAGAATGCTGAATGAGCAGGGCATATCAGTGACTGTTGCAGACGCTCGTTTCTGCAAGCCTCTGGATACAAATTTGATAACCCAGTTGGCCAGAGAACATGAAATCCTGGTGACAGTGGAGGAAGGATCAATCGGAGGCTTTGGATCTCATGTCTCTCATTTCCTTGCATTGAACGGGATGCTCGATGGTAACCTTAAGGTATGTTTCATTCTAATAGCTTTTCTCAAATACAGATCCCTGGAGATTGAATCTAAATTATACAGTTAAATTCTGATAAATCAAACATAATAATAATAAGTAATATTCTGAATGCAGTGGAGAGCAATGGTTTTGCCAGACAGATACATCGATCATGGAGCTCCAAAGGATCAAATTGAAGAAGCAGGCTTGTCTGCCAAGCAAATTGCAGCAACAGTTTTCACTCTTCTTGGCAAGCCTCACACTTCTCTCTTCCATCTCAACTCACTGTAATCTGAAAAACCAATCACTTCCCATCTCAATCCACTGTAATTTGAACCATCAATCTTCCTTGCCCTCCATAAAAAGTGGAATAATTTGACAAATCGCAAAACCACGTATACTAGAACTAGACACCAATTGTTTTGAAATAGAGTTAGCAGCAATGGACCATAACTGTATATGGTAGAATTATTTCATTTTTTTTAAAACATCCTAGTAAAGGATTACCTAAACTTTGTCCGATGCTGGCCTGCCAAATTATTTTATTTGTTATTGGAGGCAAAATCCTCTAATTATCCAAAAATATACAATGATACTTTTTGTTTATTATTGTAATGGGTAATTTTTAATTAGTTATTGTTGGTATTTAATAAAAAAAATTATTATTGATAATAAAATATGTATATTTTTTATGAAAATTATTGAAATATTATTATTTTGTAGATTATTGAATCAAAAAGTTAAATTTTTATTACTAGATTCTATATATAGATCAAGAAAATCTTAATAATAGCTTTTACAATACAATATAAAAATGATAAATGTCTTAAGTGTTTCAAATATTTATTATCAATGTCATGATAATAGGACTCATAAAATAATTGTCACCATTTAAATGCTATATTACTTACTTAGTAGTCTTTCTTGTTTGGTATGATTGACAAGTACCTAAAACATTTATTAATAACTCACTTATTAATTTTCAAAATTGATATAATACTTTATGTCATGTCAAGATTTTTTATTAATTATAGATACTATAAACATTATACTACTAACTATTGTCAAGTATTTATATATTTCATAATACTTTTAATATATTATAAATTGTCTAATTCATGTATATGTCACTTAATTAGATACTATTTGACTATTATTGTGAAAAAGGGTAATATTCAATAATTTTGGTAATTACTATAATTATAGTATTAAAATTTTATATAAACAACGATATATGCTTGACACTTCACATAAGAAAATAAATTAATTGACTTTTAATAATTATTGCCAGCTATAATTTTTAAAATCAACTAATCACTACATGATACTTGTTCACCTTTGTATTGGATGCATATCATAAGATTGAGCAAAAGTGATATTTAATAATGATGACTCCTATTGTATTATATATAATCTTCAATTTAAAGATTTTTAAGATAAGAAATTGAGAAGAAAACTATTCTAGTTGATGATGATAAAATAAATTAATTTATATGAAATCAAAATAATTATAAATTTAGATATTTGTAATGGTGAATATTGCATACCCATGTCTTTTTTCATTATATTTTGGGTTCATGATTATTAGGTTGTGTAGGTTGTCTTTAATGTATCAATTAGTGGGTAAGACATCTTATTTCACATGGAAAATTTAACAAATAACAAATTTTCATTCCTAAATTCTATTATTTTTCATCCCCAAATCTCATCCATATACTTCATCTCATTACTTATATTGTATATTTTATTGTCTTGTATTAGATATGTGATTGTGGAACTAACTTGGATTAGTTTTGCACTTGCTAATCTTAACCTTACATCTTCAAATTTTTAAAATGAAATTTAAAGCGTAAATAATCTATGTTAAACACAAGAGTGGCATATTTAAAGATTAATCATAATTGGAATTGATCATGCTAGGAATCTATTGAGCTCATTGACGAATTTGATTATACATTGATAAGGTTTCATTAGCACTAAATCATCATCCTATGAACATATTGCATGACTACTTATTGTCTTCAAACAATGGTCATCGACATTAATTAATTCATCTAGGAATCTAAGTGAAAGTTCAAAAACTACATACTTTAGAATCTCCACCTTACATTTCTATAATTATTTTATCATCCATTCCCCTATTACATTTTAGATCCATTCCTATATGTTTCTATCCATTACAATGATCACATAAATATTTCATATTTAAACCTATTATTTCCCTCCATTTAGTCTATATCTCCTCTTAACACACATGGAATATAAGGAATTTCCATTAGAGAGTGCAAGGGAAATGTATTATAGATCTAAAGCTTGCAAATTTTGGGGAATATTCACCATTCCTCTATCAAGGATCGTTTCTATATTTCTTGATCTTTTATTCACGTAATTTTTTTATTTCCTTTCTCTTATATAGAATTTTAAGCCTTCATTTCATTTTCCTTCATTGTCCAAATCCCTTGCTAAATCCCTCTACCTTAAATCTACAACGTATCTTTCATTCTCCTTTATTTGCATTCCTCTTGTAATCATTACATAATAAAATAATAAGTAATATCTAGTTGAGAGCAATGGTTTTGCCAAATAGATATACCAATCATGGAGCTCCAAAGGACCAAATTTAAGAAGCAATCATTTCTACCAAAAAAAAATTGCAACAATAATTTTCTCTCTTCTCGGCAAGCCTCACACTTGTATCTTCCATTTGAACTCATTGTAATCTAAAAATTTGATCACTTCCCATCCCAACCCACTATGATTTGAAACATCAATCTTCCCTACCCTCCATAAAAAATGGAATAATTTTGACAAATTACAAAACCACGTATACTAAAATTGCACCAATTATTTTTGAAGTAGAGTTACTAGAAATGGACAATAACTCCATATGGTAGAATTATTTCATTTTTTAAAAAAATCATAGTAAAGGATTACCTAAACTTTATCCAATGATGGCCTACCAAATTATTTTATTTGTTGTTAGAGGAAAAATCTTTTGAACTATTTGAGATACTTTTTGTTTTATTATAGTGATAGGATAATTTTTAATTAGTTATTATTGTTTTTATTTTTCATTATTGATAATAAAATATTTATATTTTTAATTAAAAATGATTGAAATATTATTATCTTAAAGATGATTAAATAAAAAAGTTAAATTTTTGTTATGATCTGTATATAAATCAAAAAATACTAAAGATATTTTTTACAATACAATATAAAATGATAAGTGTCTAGTATCTTAAATATTTATTATCAATCTCATGATAATAAGACTCATAAAAAATTATATCACTATTTAAATATTATATACTACTTACTAGTCAAGTTCATGTTTGTTATGATTAACAAGTACCTAAAACATTTATTAGTATCCCACCTTTTAAGTTTATAAATTGATATAAACTTTATGTCATTTCAACATTCTTCATTAATTATAGATACTATGAACATTAAACTACTAACTATTATCAAGTGTATATATTTCATAATACTTATAATATATATTATAAATTATCTAATTCATATATATGTCATCTAATTAAATACTATTCGATTATTATTTTGGGTAAGGGTAATATTCAGTAATTTGATAAATAAGTTACTACTAAAGTCTATATAAACAACAACATATGTTTGATACTTCACCTAAGCAAATAAATCAATTAACATTTAATTATTATTGTCACTATAATTTTTAACATCAACTAGTCTCTACATGATATTTATTAAAATTTGTAGTGGATGTGTATCATAAGATTGAGTAAGGTGAAATTTAATAATGATGACTCCTATTGTATTATATCTAATCTTCAATTTAAATATATTTAAGATAACAAATTGAGAATTTTTTATATGTTAAAGGTAAAAAAATTTGACCTGGAGCTATGAACCGGTTAGGTCGCAAACAGGGGACCTCATCCCCAATATAAACACTCAACAATAACACTTAAGTGAGGTTTGAACCTTGATGGAAAGAACAACACCACAACTTAACCATCACACTATCCCACTATTGTCAAGAAGAAAATTATATTTGTTGATGATGATAAAATAAATTAATTTATATGACATATCAAAATAATTATAAATTTAGATATTTGTAATGGTGAATATTGCATACCCATGCCCTTTTTCATTGTATTTTTGGCCCATGATGATTAGGTTGTGTAGGTTTTCTTTAATGCATCAATTAGTGCTTATATAAGACATCTTATTTCACGTGGAAGTTGACAAATAACATTATCCATTCCTAAATTTTGACATTCTTCATCCCTAAATCTTAACCTTTAACATTTTTCATTCCTACATTAATTTTGCACCTACTAATCTTAACCTTACACCTTCAAATTTTTAAAATTAAATTTTTTACCCTTATTGTCTTTTAATTTGATCATTATGAGGCAAATAAAATGTAAATTATCTATGTTACACACCAGGGTGTTATATTTAAAGACTAATGATAATTGGAATGCATCATGCTAGGAATATATTGAGCACATTTATGAATTTGGTTACACATTGATCTAAGGTTTCATGAGCACCAAATTATCATCCCAAGAAAATGTCGCATGCTTTTTTATTGTACTAAAACTATTTTCATCATCATTGATCAATCTATCTAGGAGACAAATTGTAAGGTCATAAATTGCATACTTTACAATCTCCACCCTATATGTTTATAATTATTTTATTTTCCATTCTCCTACTTCATTTTAGGTCTATTATTACATTTTTTCTATTCCAATGATCACAGAAAGATACTACAAGAACCTTAGACCATAGTAATCCATCCCTAGACATCTTTAAAACTTTCATGAATAAAGCTATTAAGGTAACTATCACCCATGGATGCTCGTATGCTAGGCATAGGTGCCATGTAGTTCTACTTTCCCTAATTATAATTATCAAAAGTGAAAATTCTTACATGTTCATGTCCTAATCTTTACTATTTTTTAAATAATCATTCATCAAAAAAATTAGTAAGAGTTCATATTTAAGCTTATTCTTTCCCTCCATTCAATAATAATACAAAATTAAAATTCTCTCTCTCTCTCTCCTTCCTCTAAGCACATGTATTAAGGAATCACCATTAGAGAGTGCAAGGGCATAGTATTATAGACCTAAGGATTACATTTTTGGGGGAATATTTGTCTTTCCTATATAATAGATTCTTTCTCCTCTGCAATAGATCCTTTATGTATTTCTTCCTCTTTCATTCTCACATAGTTTTTATTTTCCTGAACTACTATTTGGAATCCATAAGCCTATGTTTTTTTTCCATCATTGTCCAAAGCCCTTGTTAACTTTCCTTCTACCTTAAATCTATAACATTTCATTTCTCATTTGTTTGTATCCCTCTTGTGATCATTTACATGGTTAATTTAACTCCCATCATATGTTTCCCCATTTTTGAAGCCATTAGTTAAACCCTTTTTTTACCACAACCATCCAAAATTTCCATATTCCCTCAATTTACATCACCCTTAAATCTAAAGTACACCCCCTCTTACATATCCCATTGTGATCACTATTTTATCTCTTTATTGACTCCATCACAAGAACACACCATTTGTGATATATCTAACCCATAGGATTCATTTATACAATCACAATTATTTAACACACCACCATCACCAAACACTAGGTGTACACACACAAATAATTTTCTAAAATAAACTATTATGGAGGTTGAAATATACTAAATAGTAAAGTGTAGAAGAATGTGGGACCAAAAAGTGGCCCAACCACTTTTTGTTCTAAGACATAACACGAGCATGTTATAAGGTCCTCACGTTATGTCTTGGTATCGATTGAGCCTAGGCTCTGTCACTACCAAACCATAACACAAGTGTGCACTCATGTTATGTCTATCATAAAGCAAAAGAATAATAGTCTCCCTCTCCATCTCTCCCTCTTCTACATGTCTCTCTCCCTTTCTCGACCCCTCTCTCTCTCTCTCCACTCAATTACAACCAATTGTAGTTGCCCCCTTGGACCCCCTACCAAAAAATTGGGAGGGGAAATGGCCCCCACACCCAAGTGTCAAGAACTAAGATACAAACATGGCTGGAAAAAACCAATGAATCAAGAAGAAGGAGAGGCTCCATTACCAACTCTCTCTCTCTCTCTCTCTCCACCTCTACCTCTATCTTCTTATCTTTTTCTTTTCCTCTAGATACCTCACCCTCTATATCCATCCCTCTCTCTCCCTCTTCTTCTCCTTCTCCCTCTTCCTAAACCCCTATATATATCTCTCTATCTCTCTCTACCCCTATATCTCCCCCTCTCTCTACCTCTTTATAAATCACTTTCTATCTCTATCTTTATCTTTTTATCTCTCTATCTCTCCCTCTTCAATTCTCTTCCTCTCTCTATGTCTCTACATGTCTTTCTATCTCTAATTATCCCTCTCCCTCTTCTGAGTTTTCCTTCCATATCTTCCTCTCTATATATTGGGCGGGTGCATGAAGTTGGGTAGCAATTTCGTGGCCACTTTCTAAAAAAAGTTTAAAAACTCATAACACAAGCATGTTATAACGCGCTCACGTTATTGCACATTAAAAGAAAAAAAAAGTGAAAGCTTTCATTTTCACTTTGATTGTTTTCTTCTTCTGCCCGCAGCCCAACTTTATCGCTTGTGTTCTAGGAGGAGGTATTAGGCACAAATCTTCAACAAGAGTTGCTATTTCTTTGCAAGGATGGTGCCACAATGACAAAGAGGAGGGAGAGGTAAGTATTGTTTGATGTTTGTTTTAAATTTCTTAGTTTTAGGTTATATTTGAATTTTTTTTTTGAATTTGTAGGAGATGCAAATGAACCCACAAACCCACAAAATCCTCAACAAGAAGAGCAACCAAATCCTAAAGAACAAAATCCTCAACAAAAAAATCAACCTCAACAACAACCTCCTCCACCAATCACTCAACACCCTCCTGGCACTCAACAAAATATAATGAGTGAGATTGAGAACAACAACAAAAAAAATTGAGGACTTTATTAGTAGGTTGAGTGATCCAAATGGTTCAACCACAGAAAGAATGACCCTCACAAATTCATTCTAAGATGTGTTAAAAAATGTAGATTCAATTAGCAAACAAATAGCTGGATGGCAAGATAGGAGGCAGGAGGCTAGGGCATATTATGTAGATAAGCTATCATATAAACAAGTAAAGGATTTAAAAATTACAAAGAGAGGCTATTTATTGCTCATTATTCCACTAACTTACGCGCCAAATCAAAATCTTAGCCCTCAGTAAAGAGGTTTCCTATTCATTGGTGCCACCACGAAGAGATTAGGAACCATTTTTATGATAGGTGGTACATGGTATTTGATGACCAACCGTGCAACAATTCTGAAGTCCCCTAGTATTTTCTTAGGAAACTATATAGTGAGTTCATATTGAACAAAATCCAAAATTATTTTGATATGAGGGACTTCCAGGGGAGAGGTGGGGGGTCGGCTCAAGATAGGCCCGGTGCACATCCAGATCCTACGTGACAAGGGAGACGAGCTCTTTCTAGGCTACCTCATGAGCATGTTGTTATGCCTATCGTCGCAAAGGAGAGTGTCGACATAGAGACATTGCAAGAGATCAGCACTTTGACCCAGAGTGTCATCCATCATACTAGCCCTATTCTACAGCGCCATCTAGGGGAGTCTTCGAGTGGTGGCCTTCGAACACATGTGTGTCAATTTTGCGGGGTGACTTGTTCATATGACCCCACCGGCACTCAGGAGGCTACTACGCAAGATACGTATGCAGCTATGGAGATGGAGAGGGCAGCTGACATTTTGCGGAGTGCGTGGCATTTGTCCTGGGTAGAACAACAGTTTAATTTATTAAATTTCAATTTTTTGAAATGCAAGATTAACTAATTTGGTTTTATGATTTTAATAAAATTACTTGGTCCTGATGTTGAGGCTGGATGTGACCCTCCACCTACTTATTTCTGTAGTACGCCTATCGGTGGGGTATGTAACTAGTAAACAATTATAAATTAATTACATGTTAATAGCATTGTTTTACAAATGGTATTTTAATATGTTATTTTGGATTGTGAATAGGGTAATATTGGAGGTTTCGAGGGAACACCTCTAGATGCCGATTGGTTTCTCTCAGAGCCTGCATGTAGGTAATGGGAATAAAGAAGTTTAACTAATGAATTTTACTTAGCCAAGTTTGTGTATTTTTATATTCCATATCATTGGTTTCGTTGCATTGCACATCATTCAAACTCAAAGCATTGCACACTTTGCATTCGATAACTAATAACTAGATGTTGATAGATGAAAAGAATTTCAACTTCACAATATAGTTGTTTAGAAATTCAACATCGACATGGAGGCATGTGCTTGCAAAGGTGCACCTACGACAAACTATAGTTGCTTGGAAAAAATCGCGAAACCATAATAGTAAGCAATAGCATAGACAAGGGCTAATAGTAAGCAATAGCATAGACAAAGTGGGTTAGTGGTTTGAAAAAAATGCCTCCAAAATCTGCAGTCCTCATAGATGAGACCACATTTCTTTGAAGCGTTCATAAAATGCTCTACATATATTTTATACAGCGCAGAGAATTTTATCAAACTACTCACTTCCTTGCTACTCTGGCTAAAATTTCTAAAATAAGGTGCTCCCGTAACTTGAAGCTATGGATGTGGAAAACTATCTGTCAAAGCATAATAGTAATAGCCATGGGAAATGAAATTTTGAAGGTACCTAAAAAGAAATGTGTTCTTATGGTGGGAATGCAGGAAAATTTCATTTGTTTAATAATGGCATTCCATCCTGCGGACCCCTGTTCTTTTTGAGGCATTTTCAAACAATTCATTGCCTTCTCTATGCCACCACAGTTATCGTACATGTCTATGAAATCATTTAATCAAACGATTGAGCGGCTTGCTGCTATGGGTAAAAGCCTAAAAACACGTCCTTTCGAACAAGATATGGATAGGGAAAATAGTAAGCATGATAATTAGAAATATATAGTTTAATAAGTACTCAATATTTTGTTCATTAGATCTCATACATTATAATTCATGGCATGGATTGCTATTGTAACTTTTTTGTGATTGAATAATTTGTTGTTTTATTTTCAAATGTTGGTTGTGGAAACACCTCAAATCATTGCGAAATGGATATGGAGTGTTTCGTCCACTATACGATCTCGATGGCTCTGAGCGGGGGTATGGGGAAAGAGTACTAAATTTAAATTTATATTAGTTGTTATAGATGTTGGTTCTAAGCGAAAAATGAAACCAAATTATTGATTAAGTAGTCTAATTTCTATTTGGGATGGTTTATAGGAGCTTGAATCGCCTCAAATGCAGCCTCGGCCTTGGCATCTGAATATTTCCATGTGAAGTGATGGAGTGAGATGGCGGCAGTGATTATTTTTAAAATATATCATTTTTTATAATGTAATTTCTATATATTATTATCTTTGCTTCTTATTGTAGTTCAAACTTCACAGAACTTGATGGTACTGGGAGGTGAGGCTTACTCAGGAGTGTAACTACAAACAAGTAATGAGACCTATTGCCGAACGTCAGCCAGCAAGGGGCAAGAGTTTATTCAAAATTTCAAGAGAGCTGTGACTTTTTGAGTTCAAAGCCCTTTGTTGTATGCCTACATGGCAGTTTTGTACATATTTTGTATTGGATATATTTGACATTGTATGCCTATATGGCATTCTTGTAAGCCTATATGGCTATTTTTTACCTATATTTTTTACTTATATCAATATATATTGATGTATGTGTACATGGCTATTTGGTTAATACAAATCTTTTTTATCGATGGTGTCCATATTTTCATGTTATAAATTCATGGTTCAATAGATATGAGTTACATGTATTCAATTGTATACTTTACAACTTACATGTATACTTTGTGACTTACGTGTGTTCCAATGTATAGTTTGTGACTTACGCATTTTCATGCGTATACCTTATACCTTGTATTAAGTTGTGTATACTATGTATTCGTGTATATACTTTAAGGCATACATGTTTGTGACTACTTGTGCTTCCCTTATTCACATGTACATGCTTGACTTATTCACATGTATACTTATTAATTGGTTAGCCATAGCATTGATCATTGTTGTCCTTCATGGTTTGTCTTGAATAAATTAATTGATTGATGGTAAGCAACTTTATCTAGAAAAACATTTTCAAATTATTATTCCATGAAATGATTTAGTAAAGAATTCTAATATTGTCTTTGGTTGGAACAGCTTCAACTAAAGAAAGGATACATAATCTTCACAACATACAAAACATAATATTCAAAGTAGATAAAGAGTAGTCAACTTCTTGACACATTATCTATATTACCAGGTTCTTCTATTTTAGCCCTGGTTATGGTCCTTGTTCACTCAGGTGGTATAGGTCTTGGTTCGTTTCGCCTATGGGTTCGACCAAGGTCCTCCATTTTTGGGTTTGGTTCACCCAGGAGGCGAACCAAGACAGAACCTACATGCCTAGGCATCAAAAAGTGTTTTTTGAACATTTTTTAATTTTTTATAAGTGACTTTGACCCCACCCAAGGGAACCCTAAAAGTGACCTCTAAATCGCTTCCAAACATAACTACCTCATTCTTATTCTGTTTGAACTTAAAACAGAATTTTCATTCAGAGGTTGAGCTGCATGAGGGTGAAGCGGGTATCAAACCTAACTTTCTTCAAAATCGAACACCATTTGGGTGGTAGAGGTATCCGCATCGCCAGGCAATGAGAATTACTGAAACATGACATTGCAGGCTTTTCTGTGACATTGTGCTCATCATCTTTCTCATGAGAGTTGGTATGTTGGAAGTTTTCTCGCTGGCAATGTGGCTTTGAGACAGGAAAAAGAATTTTCCTTTTAGATTTGGAAGTTTCAAAAGTATCCTTGATACCAAAAGTACTTGTGTTATACACTTCAATTTCCTCACCTTTGGTTTTGAAGAAAATCTTCCTATACCATTACATTTTCCTTTGCACAAGTAAACCAGGTTTTGTATTGTGGAGCTATATTAAGCTACCACTCTCAAGACCAATGCAACAATGATAAAAAATAATGTTTGAGACTGCAAGAAGACATCAAAATGGCTAGTGTACTAAACAAATTCTTATGATTTATGAAGAACGCTGATAACTCTACTCAGTTGGCTTCTTTTTCCAAAATCATACAAATTGAACCCTAGCATCAATAGACTTTGTATATCAAGCTACCACAATTCAAGTTTCAACGATGAATATTTATCATGCATGTTTTAAGTGACATTCAAGTTTATGGTGGTCTTTTTTTTATATGATTTTATGTGATATTCTAATCCTAATTCATGCTTCTAGGCTGCATATATATATAGTTTTAACATGTTTTTTTGTACCAACGAACCGAACCCTCCTCCAAAAAAATTTGGCCTAACCGGAGAACCAAACCCCCAAACCCGAACCCGAACCTCAAAACCTATTCCAACACTCTTCATTCTACCTGCACAAACTTAATTGACCACCAAATTATGTTGCCTCTTGACTTTACCCACTTTTACTCCCTTAAACATCTCTTTTTCATTCAAAACCCATGTTTTCCCAACTAGGGCATCATGCCATATGTAACATACTTTTGACCTCCCTTGTCCTTGTAGAACTTTTGAACACATCAAACTCCACAACCTCACCCTATTTCCATCCTATTCTAACATATTAGTAATCTCTTCCAATGCCTTTACCAATGCTATTTTCTTATTCCTACTCCCTATCCTACTTACATTAGGCCCATATCACTAAGACACAACCTGAATAATAGGTGGAATGGCATATTTCAACATATTACACTCGAACCCTTAAGGGATCGATCTGGTTGAATGTAGCTCGAAGTGATTCTATGTGTTTGGGTGCAAAAGATGACCATGCCTAGCATTAAAATACCTATTTGAACACGTTGGAACAATTCATTTGGCCACATGAGTTGCAGAATGAAAGTTACACCACTTTGCAACTTTCCACTGCTTGCATTTGACACTTTTTCCATCAACTGAAAACTGGACACCATGGGAAAACCACTCTGAGATAACAAAAACCGAGAGAGGTTATTGTAGAGGGGCCCAATGCGATCCCATAGGATCAGATGAGAATTTTCTAAGCATCCACGGTATCGAGGTAACAACATGCTAAATTTTGCAGCCATTTGCGCGCAGGACTATAAGAGATCAATCAGGTTGGTATTATTTCGGAACGTTTCTGGTGTTTAGGTGTCAAAGGGATGTGCTAAATGATAAGCATACCTATTCCGGATCGCGTTGGAATAGTTTGTTTAGTCACCACGAATTTGCAGCAGTTGCACCAGCACAACTTTCACTACTTCGTTTGACACTTTCCATCAACTGAAAACTAGACACCATAGGAAAACCACTCTGAGATAACAAAAACTGAGAGAGGTTATTGTAGAGGGGTCCAACATGATCCCATAGGATTAGACAAGAAGTTTCTAAGCATCATGGTATCTGAGTAACAACATGCTAAAGTTTGCAGCCATTTTGCACTTTGGACCCTTAAGGGATCGATCTGGTTTGTTGATATGTTTTTTGTGACCGCACCAAATAGGAGAATAAAGTTCCAATAGCTACTTTATTCTCTCTTGATCAAAGTATATAGCATGCTAATATTGCAAGAAATTTCATGCGTTCAACTCCAAGGTTCCTTTTATGCAGTGGAATAGATTCAGTTGGTTTGTTATGATTTGTTGGTATCACGAGGGGACTTATGCAATTGTTCGATAGCTGACAGTAGACAATGGACTAAAGGGTTCTCATGTGGTTCAAAAGATTTGTCAATGAAGTGCAAGTTTCCTAATACTAACCAGAAAATTATGGAATTGAATGGCTGTAGGGATTAGAAAACCTATATTCTAACCTAAATGCGAGATGTGGAGGTCAACTTCAGCAAACTTCAACCAGACTTCACGTTGCCTAGCTTTGGACAGCTTCCATGAAGTCAGTGCAATCTTCAAGGGAGTGGCTAAGGATGTTCAAATCACAATTCAACATGTAAATACCATCACGACGACGCATACAAACATGCCAATCATAATTGAAGTTAAGTATGAAATGTTCCAATTGACCACGCAAGGAAAACTTACCATCAGTAAGCTCTCTAGTGGTATGGATTTAAACGAAGCTAGCTTAGATTAAACACTACATTCCACAACAATCCAAAGGCATGAAAATGAAATTTACTCTACTTTAAAATCCTACTTGAATCAGAAGGATGAAGAAATCTTGCTAGTTGCTCACAACAAAAGATGAAATCATCATCAATGAAAACTCTTTTTATTATGATAGTGTTCACAGCAATTTCTTACAAAGCTTTCAATGGAAAAACTTTCCCTCATACTATCAATCTATGCTAAGCTATCTCAACTACTCTCTCTGTTATTCTATTTGTGCTTATAATGTCTAATCTCTAATGAAGTACAAATGAGAGGAAGTGCCCCTTTTATAGCTGGCCAATATGAATGGATGGCCCTAGATCAAATTAAAATGAACGGCTCAAATTGAGCCACATAAGCCCCAGGAACAAGATTCCACCCTAATAACCGCTAGAAGGTGGAGGAGTGGTGCAATAAATGAGCACAAAATGACAAACTCCTCCCTTTGACCACTACAGGAAATTAATTCCCACTATACCCTTCCAGAAGATTCTCGTCCAGGCACGCATTCCCACTGCTCTTCCCTTTGACCGCAAAATTGATGAACCGGGCTAGCACTGCTCCAACTTCCTAAACCAAAATAGATGGAGTGAGATTGAGCTGAAACCCGAGGATGGTGATTGTCTACTCCTGCCGAATGCAATATTTTCTCTAGGCTTCAATGGCTTCTTGAGTACTCTGAATGATGCTGGAGAAAGTTGAAATGTTCTCAAAATCATCCTGGGAAAATGTTCTCACCTCTGAGAAGAAAGGGTGCAATCTTCCTTTCAAGCCATCTAATGTCATCTCCTCAGGAGTTAGCCATTTTGCAAACAAGGCCTCGAACGTGTTGAAGATGCCCTCCTGAATATTTCCCATAGCCTTCCTCAGTTTGACTATTTTTTCCTATGTTGTATCGAAGAAGCCTCGGCCAGTGAATGTTGCAAAATACCAGCTTGGAAAATCATACTGATCCCCTTCTTGGATTACTCTTCCTTCAATTAAAGTTTGCACAAGCATATACATAAGGGTTGCTAAGCATGGAATGGTTTTGTCCTTATTGATGTGAGTCTCATTCCAAGCTTGATCAATATTCTCTATACATGTAAGAATGCTTGAGGCATGATAAAAAGAAGAGAGAAGGTCCTCAATGAACTTTTCAACTTCAATACGGACACCGCCCACCCACTTGTCTACCTCTTGAATTGCCTTCTTCAAATCTTCGAGCCCACTAACCGACTCCCTTGGAAGCTCTGTTGGGAGGTCCACCACTGGATTCTCTTATGCACATGGATGCGCTAAATGTTGTACATAGCCAATCAACGCCATGTACTCTCTCTTCAACTTCTTGTATTTTTCCTCTTTTCGAAGCAATCTATCTTTCAATGCCTGAAAGGAGTTGTCAGCCTCCTCAATTACTTGTGCTCCTATAGGAAGTCCTAGTTCAATAGTGGTGATCATATAGTTCTCAGGAATTGCTTCATCTCAATCACATTCCTCCCTTGGAACAGCGACATGGAGGGTACGTGAACCAGATTTATCTGTTTCAATCTTTGAATATTTCCTAGCTCTTTTCTTCTTTGGAAACCCACTAATTTTGTTGAGGAAATCTTCCATCTCAATTGTCAGGTCGGTGTCATCTTCTGGATCTTTTCTCATCCTTCCAGTGAGCCACTCTGGTACAGCCTGCTATGTGTTGTAGATGACAAGTGGCTATTCCTCTGTTGCTTCCATCTCATGAGCTTCTTCTCCAGCAACATTTTGTTGAGGCTCATCTATTTCCATGTGTTGCACATCCTTCTCAAAATCTTGAACTTCAGGCTCCATAGTATTTTCATCCTCAAAGGTTGCCTCGATTGCCTGCTCCAAGTGAGTGTCAGTTTCTATTCCTTCTTCTCCCTTTGGCTGGCTCTCACTCCTAGGAGCATTAACACTCTAACTATCTAGTTTCCTAGGCAATGGTTGATTGACCTCCTCTAACTCATGCTCTTCATCCAATCTAACCCTCTAACCCGCAAACAATGAAACCTCACGCACACTAGAAGAGTGAGTTAGTAATTGTGTTGGTGATGCTTCCTCCGTTCTCTGAGGTACTAGTTGAACTGGTACTTCCTTATGTGGCTCTACAACTTGGGAAGCCTATTTTCTTTTCCTTGCAGTAGGTGGCCTCTGATGTCCCATGAAGTTGTATGTGAGAGAAATTTATTTTCTCTTGAGCCTATTAACATGCCTTTCAACCCAGCTCCTCGTGAATGTCAAGACTAGAATGGATAGCGTGTCCAAGTTTGTAATTTCTGGCTCTGGCCAGTTAGGCGGTGGGACTGGCCTATCCTTCACTGACTCATATTCTGGGTGAATAATATGGACATCCTCATCCACTTGGTCTAGAAATGGGACAACTTTGTATTCTCTGATCAGATTCAAAGGTAGCCTAGTGAACATCCTCTTTCTAATTTCAACTTCATCCTCTGCATTAGCCCAAAAATCTTCGACATGAGCCTTATGCCTATGCTCCACACCTTGCACTACTCCAATATTTTTTTAGGGATCAAAATCTTGTCTGTTGTTGTGAAGAGTGAGGTGAAAGAATTGCAATTCATCCTCAGATTCTCTGGCTACCTATATAGATGGACACTCTTCAATTGAATTCCCCATAATAATGGGGTAGTTCAGCCCTCCTTTCTTCTTCTTCTTTTGGATTTTATCGTAGGAAAGGAGTTGCCTAGATACTTCAAGCATCATCATCCTGTCAGTGGGGTACCTGGGCAATCTGTAGGCGTATGAGTGGAACCCCTTATAGCCTAATGTAGGTGAACTTCAGGAATTGGATGAACCAATACCCGTACTCTTCAATCAAGTTTTGGGCATCTTGCGATATTCTCTGGTGTGTTCTCCACTAAAGATTCCTTGTTATGTGCATCGTAAAAGCATCTTTCACCCTCTTGAAGTTGGAGGTACTGGTCAAGTCTAACTGCGTGCAAGCTTCATGGGTCTTGTACTGATCAGGACCACTTCCTATTGGCTCCTTATAAGTGATTCCTCTATACTTCGTCATCTGAGCTAGCATGTAGATGACATACAAG
>VDFB02148232.1:0-11393 GCA_007258455.2 Sequoia sempervirens
TACATGCACAAAACCCTCATGAGAAAACTTTAAGAACTATGGATTACCGAGGGAATTGAATTCATAGAAACTAGCCAAGGAATTCCTAGTTTCACTCTGAACAATTCAAACCTCAGAATGATGTCAAAGAGTGCATTCACAATCCTATTTCCAACCAAGATTGACAAGGTGATACAACTGATTAGAGGGACAAAAATCCCATCGTGTGTATGTATAGTGCTTCTAGACTCATCATATCCATCCTTATACAAGAAACTGATTAACATGATCTCCTCTGTAATGGAATTCACCTGACATATAGGGTCAAAGAGAACACCAGTTACGGTATTCCCATTGATACATGTGGGGATGTACAAAGGGGATGGTTCTCTGTTATAGTCCATCAAAAAATCTTGCGAGGTAAATGTTATAGTAGGAGATCCCCTCACAGGTTGCACATATGGGATGGGTAGATGTAAGAAGGAAGCCATCTTTATGTACACTAGATAGAGCTTTCATAGGATCGCCCAAGGGTTTCACAATTAGATGGTGACCCACACAAGGTTTCATCCTACAATTAGGGAACCTCTCAACTATGCCACTAGGGGTCGTAGGTTAGGTTACAAGGCTAGGCACCCTACAACACTCACACCCACAACACTCCTAGAATATGAGGGAAGGGTCTTTTAGCACTACCAAACAGAACCAGAATTGTTCACGTCGAGTTCACCAAAATGTAGAGGAGGGGGACCAACCACTCAGTGGCTCCAGGTCACAAAGACCTAAGAGTTGAAGGCTACCTTAATCTACCTCAAGTTGGACAAGTGTTTAGGATAGTGTTTGATACTATCGATAGAGAATGAAGAGAACTCTCTATGCTTCTATCAATCTACTGACCCAAAGGTTATGTTTAGACTAAGCGAGTAGGTTTCGGGAACCCAGATTTTGACTCTGTCAAGGGGAACTTGTAAGGGGGGTGCAAATTCATGCCTATACAGTAATAAAAAAAGGCTAGAAATAGTGGACCCCATTTAAGTGAATAGAGTTGGTCCCTATTTTTAGGCAGTTACTTGGTAGTTTAATTTTAGTTCTAAATGACACGCAAAGTGAATAGAAAAAATGTAGGTGTTTTATTTATGAAAACTCTAGTTAGGATGATATTTTTAGACAAGTTTTATAGTTGAAGTTATTTGCATTTAACTCTTTGTTGCAGTTAGTATAGACTAATTAGATGATATTAGCCTCTCCTTTTCTTTATAAAGGGACTATTCAAGATTGTAAAGGGGATGCCTCTTTTGATATGTAAATTTGTGGGACAATACTTAGCATTTAATATTTTTCTACAATAGTAGAGATAGAACTCTAGAAGGAGGAGATCAAGATTTTAGTGTAGTGAAGTCTAGCTAAAATTAATATTAAATATGCTTCTTCAATTGTCTTAAATATCTAGAATGGTAGAGTGCATTTATTATTCTTTGTACATTAAAATGTGTGAGAAATTTGAGAAAAGGTGTAATAGGAAGAAAAATATTAAAGGCCCAAATCACTCTGGTAAAGATAGAGCAAGGACTTGGGGAATGGGGAAACCTCATGTAACTAAGTACTTGAGAAAAGGAAATTTTGAAAACTTGAAAGTCATAAAGGACTTAGAGGAATCTAAGGAACATGAGGGAGCAATGATTGGAGGAAAAGCACACCAATAGTGAAAATTCTACTAACCCACCCTTGTCTAGAAATTGAGTCTAACAACCTCATACTTAGAAATTATAGGAAATTTTACAATTCACATACATGACTAAGACATGACGGAAAATAAAGCACCACTTCAAGCATAAATTTGATAAATGGGCCCCACAAATTTGATAAATGGGGCCCATAAATTTTATAAATGAGAACCATAGATTTGCTAAATGAGGCCCTTTAAGTGAAGGGAAAAAGCAACAAAGAAGACAACAAGACTAAAGGAGTTCCTTGGTTTTATCAAAAACTTGGAGATGTTGTAGTGTATAAATATGACCTAAATTAAAAGTTGCCTCTATAGTATCTCAATGATGGTGACTAGACTAGATTAAACAACATGGTAATGCAATGTTGTTCTAAGATATTAAAAAATCTATTCAAGGGAGATATAATGCTACAAACATGGAAACATAATCAAATTTGGGCATGGTCCATGTTGGCAAAAATATTCTATTGACCATTTCTAAGACATAGAAACAAAAATTTATCAACAAATGACAAATTGTGAGAAAATAAATTCTTGTAAATCATGAATAAAAAATACTTATGATAAAAATTTATAAACTTTGATTTGACAAATATGATATCGAAAAAAACATTATTTAAGCATTTAAAATATTTTATTGATTTTTAAAATTATTAATTAATTCATCTATTGTATTATCTTAATAAAATAAAGTTTAAAATTCTCCACTAAAGATACATATATTTTACTATAATAAAAATAAAAATAAATAATATGATCTAAGTTTTTTGAAACTATAAATTTTCTAATTTTAATTTATGAAGGTAAATTTTAAACTGCACATATAAAACACATTATTTAAAATATATATTTGATATAAAAAATTAAAAACACTAAAATATAAAAAATTAAAAAAAAAAAAAAACAAACAAACTCATGAAACTTTACGACTAATAATTCATTCACCTTTTATTATTTTGAAACACATAATGCGCAGACAGGATTTACATTCCACCACGTGAAACAGCCATGATAATGATTTTTTACATCTGATAATTTTTTAAACAAAATAAGAATCCTCGTGCTAATAATTCATTCACGTCAATTATAATGCACAGACAGGATTTACTTTCCACCACGTGAAACATTTACGATAATAATTATTGTTGGCCATTATATAACCTCTTTAATCTTAATATAATGTAAAGAAATTTATTAAAAAACATCCACTCATATTGTAAAACACGAACATTGAACGAAGTCCAAATCTTTTTTTTTTTAATTGAGGGAATGCAATTACAAATAAAAGAGCAGTTATAAAACTGCAAGAGAAGAGAGAAAAACCAACACAGACAAAGAGAAAAACGAGCAGCTCTCAAGAACTAAGGATACAACAGCAGCAAGAGACGAAGAGATTCAGCAATACAAGACAACGAGCTGTAAGAACAGCTCTTAAAAAACAATGGAAACAGCTGCAACATAACTAGAAGACATACAAGAACATGACAACACTATACATCTTGTAAAATGGCACTTAAGCCTTGGCTAATACAAAGTTTTTTCTTGCTCACTAACTATTCAACTTGTAGCTTGATTTGCCGAATCTGGAAACTCAACGTTGGATTCTTCAAAACGTCCTTCTGAAGAAGAGGAAACAAGGCAGCAAGACAAAACAGAATATTAGAGTAAAGCCTTAAAAACATAACTTCTTGATGATCATGATTGATAGTAAACACAACTTTGCATCTATTTCTCCATATATGTAATGAAGTCCAAATCTTCAATCAATTGTGAATATAGATGTGTATTCAACTACTCTTCCACCTTTGTCTGGATTCAATTAATGTTTAGTTGATTGTTAGGTAATTTAATGTAGATGGATCCATCCACAACATATCTAGTCTATTTCTATATATACCAAGGACAGACTCAACTGAGGCCGGGCTTTAAGTGTCACACACTAAGCTTTGACCGATCAAACTTTTTTGCCTTTTTCCCTTTTCCGTTGGGTTACGATGTGTTTGCCCTGCCGTCCTCACAAATGTACCGCTGCCCATCCATGGATTCCCCATGCCACATGCATTCCATAACCCGAAAAAATGTCAACTCACTGTAATTTGTATGATAAGGTGAGGATATTTTGCAGGTCTGTTGCTGAGTTTATTTTTATTTTTATATTTGTAATCGGATTTGATTCATGGTTTTTTTTGGAATGGATAAAAAGAGTATTTAATTAATTTTTATTAGTGGTTTCACATCAAAATTTAATTTGAATTTTTGTTCTTATAAATTTGATTGGAGATTAATAATATTTTTATTAATAAATTTATTGTAGTTTCTATATAGTATTTGACAAAGAAATCTATATAATAAACAGGTAGTTATTTTTAAAAGTAAAAATAAAATACATTGTATATATTATTATTAAAAAAAATGTGTTATTATGCTACTCTCTTAAATTAGGTAACTATAGGTTTCATTTTCAAATTGACCTTTTGAAATTAATAATTTATAATTGATATTATAAGTAATATAAAGAATTTTATATAAAGAATTGAGATTATTATAAGTAAAATAATTATATTATTATCAAATAAGGTTACCCAATAATATTTATTTAAGATGTATAAGTATATTATAAATAATTGACAAAAATATGTTAAAATAAAGTCTTGAAATTGTAGTTTTTATTTAATAAATATACTTAATTTACCAATTATATATCAAATATTTATAATGATTTGAAACTACAAATATATGACCATAACATATTGAAAAGAATGACAAGCGAAAAAATGAAAGTGCAGAAACAGAGCAACTGCAAATCGAAGAACATAAACAAAATGACACCAGGATTTTATCGTGGTTCACCAAAACTATGGCTACATCCACACTGAGCAGAGGAATATTATTATTCTCAACAACAACAATTACAAATGAAAAGTGCAGCATAAATAAAGTTACAATTTACTCCAAGAAGTGGAATACGAAAAGACAACTGCTTGGAGGGAAAAAGATGCCCGTTGGGCTTCAGCACACAACAAATCTCCCACTTGAAGTCCAACGGATGCTGCAACTGCCAACCATTCCCCTGCTCAAAATTTATGGTTACTTCTTCTTAACCAGACCAAGAGAAGTCCTGGCGCATTCGAACTTCTCTTTGCCTACAATTTTGGTAAAAATATCTGCCGGATTGACCTTTGTGTCAATTTTTACAATCTTTAACTTGCCTTCTTCAACCACATGACGAACGTAATGAGCATGACGGTCAATGTGTTTGGAACGCTGCTGAGATGAATGATTGTGAGCCATAAAAATGGCACTACGGCTATCACAAAATAGAACATACTCTCGTTGGTGACACCTCAAATCGTTAAACAATAGTTGTAACCAAATCATCTCCCTAGCACCTTCGGAAAGAGCCAAATACTCAGCTTCAGCAAAAGAAAGAGCAACAGAATGTTGCAGCCTTGAGACCCAACTAATGGCTGCACCAGCAAATAAGAAAACATAGCCAGTGGTAGACCGGCGTTTATCCAAATCTCCGCCAAGATCAGAATCAGTGAAACCTTGCAGCTGAACATTATTTCCACCAAAACACAAAGCATAACCAGCAGTACCTTTAAGATACCTTAAAATCCATTTGACTGCTTCCCAATGAGACTTTCCGAGATTGCTCATGAACCTGCTCACAACTCCCACTGCATGAGCAATGTCAGGACGAGTGGAAACCATGGCATACATAATACTGCCAACTGCAGATCGATAAGGAATATTCTCCATAAAATCTTTATCCTCTTGGGTTTTTGGACTCAAATCAGAAGACAAACGAAAATGAGCAGCAAGAGGAAGAGAAACAACTTTTGCATCAGCCATACCAAATCTATTAATAACCTTGTTAAGATATGCCTCTTGTGATAATAATAGTTCTTTCTTTCGTCTATCTCTACTGATCGTCATGCCAAGAATCTTCTTGGCTGCACCTAAATCTTTCATAGC
Source organism: Sequoia sempervirens (assembly GCA_007258455.2). Classification (NCBI taxonomy): domain Eukaryota; kingdom Viridiplantae; phylum Streptophyta; class Pinopsida; order Cupressales; family Cupressaceae; genus Sequoia; species Sequoia sempervirens. Next base: position 5,684 of record VDFB02148232.1, read on the forward strand.
AAACCGTGTAGCTAATTGCTCCTTCAACTCAGAAACAATCCTCTTACTATTACCAGCTACTAACATGTCATCTACATAAAGCAAGAGAATAACAAATTCACCAGTAGAAATCTTCTTGTAATAAACACATGGATCTGCGTCACACCTGACAAACTTGTGCTCAGTCATGAAGCAATCAAATTTAATATACCACTGTCGCGGGGCTTGTTTGAGCCCATACAAGCTGCGCTTCAGCCTGCAATAAAGATTTTCCTGTCCTTGTTGTTTAAAACCTTCCGGCTGCTCCATGTACAACTCTTCAGCAACATCACCATGTAGAAAAGTTGTCTTGACGTCCAACTGGGCAAGTTCAAGATCCCAAACTGCAACCAATCCCAAAACTGCTCGTATTGTATTCATTCTGACAACTGGAGAGAAAATCTCATTAAAATCAATGCCTTTCTGTTGAGCGTACCCTTTGACAACCAGCCTAGCTCGATAACGTTTCCTGCCTGCATCCTCTTCTTTTAACTTATACACCCAACGATTTTTCAAGGGTCTGCGATTAGGCGGAAGCGGCACTAAATCCCAAGTGTCGTTAGCCTACAACGAAGTCATTTCATCTTGCATTGCATCAAGCCATTTATCAGAATCAACTGCCTGACACGCTTCTTTGAAAGTAGCCGGTTCAGGTTGATCGGAGAGTAAAAGCTCAGGCTCAGCCTCTTCTGAAAACAATAAGTCATAATCAGAAAATTTTGAAGGACATCTCTTCTCCCGGGTAGACCTCCGTAACTGAGGACCTTCTTGTGGCAAAATAGAATCATCCAGATTCATCCGTTGTAGTTGATTTTGAATACTGGTTACCTCGTTTTGTAAAACACCTCTATTCAAAACATGATCTTCAAGACTGTGCCTCTGTATATCACCTGATTGCATAATCCCCTGTGCTTGATCATCAATCATCTGTCCCTGCCTACTAATCGACTGAGGTTGTGGTTGAAAACGAACTTGAGGATGCTGCATTGTAGGCGTATCTAATGAATGGTCTAGGGGCGGCCTGTCATGTCTAAGCGGCTGAGCAGAGTCTGAGGAAACCCGCGACTCATTCCCTGAAGCCCGCGTGGTATCAAAAACTGGCAGCCCGCGATCTGAAGCTGGCGCAGGAAACAGGGAAGGCCTCGGACCTTGACTTGGAGGCTGCGAATCATGTGAGGAAGGCTGCGAAACATGTGAGGGTCGCCCATTCTGTATAGAAGGCTGCGAATTATATGAAGGATGCGCTGAAGGATGCGATGAAGACCCTGAAGAATGGTGCGAAGGCTGTGGAGCAATAGAACAAGGCACATAATGTGCAGAATTAAAGGGAATAGGGGTTGGCGCAACACAAGATGAAGTCTGTAATTCACCAGTATTGGAAGGCTGCGACTCACAGCCAGAACACTGCTCAAACAATGACTGCGTAGCATCATTAGGAGAAAACAGAGATGAAGACATAGAAGGAACAGGGGATAAAACAGAGGTGGGTGAACAAGTAATTCCACCTACATTACCAGCCTGTAAATTACCTCCACGTGATCCATTTGAATAATCATTGCCAAAAACTGAGAAAGGAACATACTCCTTAGTAATTACTGCCTGTGTCTGCAAAGCTGGAAAAACATGCTCATTAAAAACCACATCCCTGCTGCGAGTAATTTTATTGGCGACAGGATCCCACAACCGAAAACCATACTGATCTTCGCCGTATCCAACAAGAATGCACTTCTGAGATTTTGGGTCCAATTTGGATCTTTTCTCCTTGGGAATAAGAACAAATGCTTCACATCCAAACACCCGAAGATGTGAATAGGAGATCCGCTTTCCAAGCCACTCCTCCTCTGGAATACCAAAATCTAACCGCGATGATGGGCTTCGATTAATTAAATAAACTGCCGTGTTGCAAGCTTCGGCCCAGAATTCTTTGCCCAGTCCAGCATTAGAAAGCATACAACGTGCTTTCTCCAATATTGTTCTATTTAACCTCTCTGCAGCCCCATTTTCTTGAGGCGTAAACGGAACAATTTTGATCCTTCGAATACCATTCTCAGCACAAAAATTATCAAATTCTAGTGAACAAAATTCACCACCGTTATCTGTTTGCAAACATTTGATGTTGTGTCCACTTTGATTTTCAACCAAAGCTTTAAAAATTTTGAATTTGCTAAAAACTTCAGACTTCCTATTAATCATAAAAATCCAAACTTTCCTAGTGCAGTCATCAAGGAAAGTTACAAAATAATTTACCCCTCCAAGAGAAGTTACCTCAGTTGGTCCAAATACATCCGAGTAGACAAGTTCCAAAGGTGAAGTACGCTTTTCACGTCCCGTCTTCAAGAAGCTGACCCTTTTCTGTTTGCCATAAAGACAATGTTGGCAAAAGTCCAAATCCACTGATTGCAAACCCGGTAATTGATCTCTTCTAACCATCACTTCAAGACCTTTTTTACTCATGTGTCCAAGACGTTGGTGCCAAAGTACGGTCTCATTGTTTGTCAGTGCCATAGCAGCTCCCACTTGAGAATCATTCTCAAAAACATATAAGCTGCCCACTCTATCTCCTTTGGCAATTTGCAGAGCACCCTTATTGACTTTCCACGAATCCGGAAAGAAAAAAGTATTGCAGTCTTGTGAAAAAAGTTGGCTGACAGAAATCAAGTTCTTCTTGAGTTTTGGAATATGTCTAACATCTTGCAAAAGCCATGTGGTACCATTCTTGGATTGTAAGAGAACATCCCCTTTACCAACAATCTCTAAAGATTTGTTATCCCCCAAATAAACATTCCCAAACTGTCCTGCCTGATAATTAGAGAAGGCATCCGTACAAGAGGTAGCATGAAAAGATGCACCCGAATCTAAAACCCACAAGTCTGAAGTAACTTCGCTTACAGACAAAACCAAAACACTATCATTGTGTTCATAAACAACATTAACCTCGCTGTCTTTAACCTTTTCTTGTGCTTTCTTATAGGAATAACAATCTTTTTTAGTATGACCAGGCTTACCACAAAACCAGCAATCGCCAATTCTGCCTCTTGATTTTGATCTTTTTGCAGATTTAGATCTTCTCCTATTATTGTCTTTGCCTCTATGACGAGGCCTTCCTCTACTAACAGCAGTTAGAGCTTCACCTGAAGAGTTCTCTTGGTTCTTCCTTCGCATATCTTCGCTGAGAAGAGTAGCAGCAACATCATCAAACTTCAATTTATTTTTCGCAGCCACAGAAGTACTCACAGCCATAACAACTCCTTCCCAGCTGTTCGGTAGCGAACACAGCAATAAAATTGCTTTAATTTCATCATCCAGACTGATGCCCACTGAAACTAACTGAGTAACCAGCGTATTGAAATCATTAAGGTGGTTGGACACAATTCCACCTTCTTTCATTTTCAGGTTATACAACCTTTTCATAATAAAAACTTTATTAGACGCTGAAGCCATCTCGTACATCGAAGAAAGTTTATCCCACAATTCCTTCGAAGTTTTTTCTGTTGAAACATTGAACAATACATTACTGGACAGCGAGAGGAAAATTGTCGCCTTTGCCTTCCTGTCCAACTTCTCCCACTCCTCATCTGTCATAGAACTTGGCTTCTTCGCTTTCCCATCAAGCGCGAGTGAGAGGTCTTGCTTTATCAGCAATGACTCCATTTGCACCTTCCACAAACCGAAATTCTGACCCGAGAATTTCTCTATCTTCGCTTCCTCCATAGTTCAGGAAATTCATCACCAATTTCCCAATCAGCTATACCGTCACCGTACAGCTCTGATACCAATTGAAAAGAATGACAAGCGAAAAAATGAAAGTGCAGAAACAGAGCAACTGCAAATCGAAGAACATAAACAAAATGACACCAGGATTTTATCGTGGTTCACCAAAACTATGGCTACATCCACACTGAGCAGAGGAATATTATTATTCTCAACAACAGCAATTACAAATGAAAAGTGCAGCATAAATAAAGTTACAATTTACTCCAAGAAGTGGAATACGAAAAGACAACTGCTTGGAGGGAAAAAGATGCCCGTTGGGCCAGCACACACATATACCCTATGAAATATGCATAAATTATAAAATCTCAATTGAGTATAGGATATATAATTACTTAAATCAAGCCACATTCTAGGTTATATAATATATTGATGCACTTACTACATCAATGAAAATATGATTTGTAACTAATAATATAATAGGGAAAATACCTAATAAATAAACCTATTTTGTTAACAAATAAAATATTATATTATATATATATATATTATTTACATTATATTATAAATTATCTATATATCTATTCAAATTATAATATGATTAATAATATAAAAAGTATAATACAAATAGTTATATAATTATTATGACCGCAGTAATGTAGTAAATATATTATAATAATATAATGTAATAATATATAGGTTAACTATATAACCTATAATAATATCATATATTATAGGTTATATATTATATAATTATATACAGTGATTAATCTATATATAATTTACAATAATTATATAACTATATAATATGTTTAATATTATATAATATATAATTATATAAGTAATATATATGTAAAATATGATATATTATGATAATTAGGTAATATTATGATATTATAGGTCAAATATTACCTATACTATAATAAATATATAGGTTATGCTATATTAATTTAGGTTGGTATATAACTATAATTACCAACCTATATGGGTTGACCTACATATATTAATGAATATATAAATATATTAATATAGAATTTGTTTTGTCTTGAATAAGGTGGCATTGCCATAGAATATTGTATTATGACAAGACTAAAGAAGCCCTATTTGCAAAAAACTCAACCCTAAAAATGAGGGGAGGATCAAAAACTCCTAAGAAGAGGAATGACAAGAGGAGAATAAACCAAAACTCTTTGTCGAAGCATGAAAACAACGAGTGCACCATCAAAAGCCAGCGCACCATTAATATAGATTTTTTATTATTATATATAAATATTAATGTCATAACCTATATTAAATAATAATATATATAATAATATAGGTTTATAAATAAATATATATAATATATTTATTATTATTATTTTATATATAGGTTATAACCTATACTATATGATATTATTATAGGTTATATAGTTAATCTATATATAGGTTATGATATTAATATATTTATAATATATAGATTAATCATATATATTTATAATATATAGATTAATCATATATATTTATTAATATATGATTAAATAATATTAATATATAGATATAATCTATATATTATTATAATATATTTATCACATTAATGTGTCATAATAATTATAACTATTCTCTATTAAAATAATATATTATAGGTAAATATAATACATATAGTATATATTTATCTATTATGATTATAATAATTACATTACCATACATATGATTATGTTTAAGTTATGTATTTGATTTATTTACATTATTAATCATATTAAAATGTGATATTAGATATATAGATAATTTATAATATAATGGGCAATATAATGTAAATAATATTATATATATAATATAATATTTTATCTATTAGTAAAATAAGTTTATTTATTAGGTAATTTTCCTTATTATTATTATTAGTTACAAATCATATTATCATTGATGTAGTGAGAGCATCAATATATTATATAACCTATAATGTGACCTGATTTAATAATTATATATCCTATACTCAATTGAGATT
>VDFB02148232.1:15360-40662 GCA_007258455.2 Sequoia sempervirens
GAAATTTTTTATAATTATAAAAAAAATATATTTATGTTACTACTATAAATAAATGTTCACCCTAAAAACTCAAAAATTTATTAAATGACACTAAGTATTTAGTTTTAATTTATTTTTTAATTAAATTGATTTTAAAATCTTAAAAAGCAACATTACCACCACTTGCATAATATGCCTATTGACGCGTAACTCTTCACATAATTATTTTTATTTTACTTTAATTTATCTTTTTAACATTCTTAATGATACTGAGCCTAGTATATCTGGGGCTAAAGTTACTTTTGGTTGTGTTAAGCTCTCCTCGCTTCCCCTGCCCCCCCTTTTCCTCGGCTCCCAGCCTTTTGGTGCTTGCTCTGTTCCTGCTCCCGGCCGCACTAACCCTAATGCTATATTGGCGGGCTCTAGTTCTCCAGCTAACAAGTTAGTTTCCTATCCTGAAGACTCTTGTTGTTTCTGCTAAAGCGGTCGAGGTCAGTCTTGAGGGTCCCCACTCCCCTCAAAATGTTCAAAAGGAGAATTGTAGCCCTCCCATAGGTGCAGAGTCAGTGAATTTTGCTGTCAATTCTGATAGTGACCCCCCTTATGACTTTATTGGAACTCCCAAGAGATGCTCTGAGGATCAATTTAATTCTGCCAAATGGTTATTTTATGAAATTAGTGAGTTGAAGACCAAAAATCTGTCTCTTCATAGGAAGTTGGGGGAAATTGAAGCCAAAGTTGCTGGGCTAATACAACTCGAAGTGGAGAAGAATATCTTTGTGAAGGATAGCATGCATAAGGACAGTACTGTTGAAAATGATCTTGATAAACTTAAAGGAACCATGAAAAAAATTGTTGATCAGAATTGTAGAATTTCCAAACATAATTCATTAATCATCAAAGCCATGACCGAAAGAGTGGAGAAAACCCAAAACAGAGCACTAATTGTTGACTTAGATAAGGAGAAAGACCAAGATGAGGACGCGGGGATTTCTAGGTGCACTAGATCAAGTATGAAAAGAAAAGCCCTGTCTACCTCATATATGACTTAGATTTTCATGGAAGGGGTCTAGGATATGGTGGACTTGGAAGCAGTTGCTAATGAGCTCTTGAAGACTATGGATTAGCGTGGTTGGGGGCCCTGGTTTGACTGTCACTGGCTTTTTTTGGCTTTTTGTGGCTGCCAGCTTTAGCTGGTTTTTATCTCTTTGGAGCCTTTTTGTCATTCAAACTTTCTTTTGGTCTTTGTTTGTAATGTTACTTTGTGGTTTTAGGTCAGTGTAAAACCCGTTTATCCCTTTATCAAAAACATTCAAAATAAAAATAATGTATAAATATATATTATAAAATAAAATAAATATTTATAATTATAATATGAAGGATGAAAATAAGTGCCTCAACGTATTTTATATAAATAATAATGTTATATAAATACTAATTTATTATAATAATTACTATAATTAAATTAATTATAATTATTAATATTAAATTTTAGTATTAATAATAATAAAAATGAAATCATTATAAAATTGATTATGATATAAAAAATAAGTATTTTAGAGTGAATAAGATATCAAATCGATTTAAAACCATTTTATCTACTTTAAATCTGTTTGAAAAAATGTCTACATACAATGAATGTAGTTATGCTAGTTGCATGTCATTTGAATGTCAAATTCAAACTAAAGAGTTTTTCCTTAGATTGATTTTTTCTTTTTGATGGATATCATTGTAATACGCCTCTCGGCGTAACAACTAATAGTAAGTGCTAAATAATGGAATGGAATAAACTTAGACAAATTTAAATTTTTTCCTTAAAAAAAAAAGTATTCTTTGATTTTGAAATATTTGCATATAGATTTAAAACATAAAACAATGCAAATGAAAAAGAAAGTTACCATCAAATTGACAAAAAACATTAGAAATGGAAATAGAATGTTCCCATCTACTTGGAAAATCAATCTTTATCTAGATTTTATGTGATAAGTGAGATCTAGATTTTATGTGATAAGTGAGATTTTGGAGGTTTTCACCTAATATTTTGGAGGCTTTTACCATTAAATGGTAGTTTCTAAAACTTTTTTTCCACCAACTCAATAGTGGTTTGCAGGTGTGAGACTTATTTCAGACTCAAATCCACACTATATGTAGCCTATCAACTAATAAGTTAACCAAAGGTAAATATTCTTAACCCTAATAGTTTCATATAAATTTGTTGTGTTTCATGCTATTGGATAGCATAACATAGTTCATTTTATTATTAGTTAATGGATTTTTAGTTTATATAACTCTTTATTATTATTTAGTGATATTTTTTAATAAACATCAATATTAAATGGTTTTGTGAATCAATAGTCTTAAATCATATTGGACATAGAATGGACCTCTAAATTTTCTCTATTTAAAAAATTAAAATATTATTGAGATTTATTTTAAATTCAACACATTTTTAGTACTTGAAGTGAATCTTACCTCTATTTTGATTAGATCATTATTTACACCCTTTCTCATTTTCAACTTTTAATTTAAATATCTTCCTTTGAATTGTAAAGAATTTTAATCTTTCCATATTTATCTTCCTCTAAAATTATTAAAGGATATTAGATCCTATTCTCATAATGTAATGTCTCTATGATGTCTAAGAGAAGACCACACAATGGTCTCCCTTATCTAAAACTAACCTTTTTCTAACATGGATTGTAGAATGACTTTTACCAATACCAATTAAACCACAATTTCCCTACTAAGGTTACACCTCCTTAAGAGGAAAATTACCAAGAGAGTATGTAATGCCCCGCTAAGGGACCTGATGGAATAACACAAAAGACCTTCAACAACATGCCAATAATTTTTTTTTTTAAAGAAACTAAAGTAACAGTAACTAATGCAACTAAAAAAATTAATATGGATGACATCATTACATTAACATCATATCATAATCACATTATGACCTAAAAGCAACATTAATCATAGCCTATTTACACACTTATCCACCATGGTCCCCTAACGTCGCTACTATGATACACCTACATCACTAAGCCTATAGAAATACATTTGATACACTAAAACACATACAATCAGTTCTTTGAATGTAAATTAAATCTCATACATCAAATTACATATGATAACATAAATTAATTATAAATAACCTCATCTAACACTATGCCAATATGATCCTAATTTAATCAATGCCATAAAATTGGTACATACAAATATATCACATCTACTACTAAATTAAGTTCATATGCATCTTAAATACAACATTTCTATGTTAAAATTTTCATTACAGAACAAACAACAATAAATATATCTTCATGGTTACATCAACTTATTTACAATTTCATTACAAGAATGCTACAACATACAAGATATATTCATCTAAGAGGAATATATATATATGTTACATATTGAATACAATTTTCATGGAAATATCACCTGCATATAAATTTAACTATGCAATGAAATGGAAAGAAAAACTCTCCATGTTGTGCACGAATGACACCACCTAAATCGCAATGGATGGTTCAGAAATACCACCCTACCACGTAGAACCTTGAGGCCCACTCCCTCTGTGCTAGGAGACAACACTAGGCCCCACACACACGCAAAACAACATATACAACAAGTGGCTAACACAAAACATCCAAATGATACTACATAAACAAGAATCAACTAAAAATCACAAGGACTTTCACAAAAACTTTCAGATACTTCTAAAGACCCAATCACATAATACAAATAGATAGGAAACTCAAAATTTGATCATTATATCACAACACATACAATGAAGTACATGGCATCATTTGAACAATCTTATAACATAATACCCAATCTTCAATTTACCAGTTCATAATTAGGACCAATAATACATAACCTTGGTATAAGTGATCCTTACGTGGTACAAAAATCTCAACATAAATTTTCATAAGTGGGAAGAAATTATTAACATAAATACAATAAAACATTCAAACACAAATGATACAACACAATACAGATAAAATGATAGAGTTATTTTCTCTTATACAATTTCAAAACTAAACTAATTTTTCCTCTTGACAATAGTAAATCTGCCATCTATAAAACAACCATAAAACACTCAAATCAACTTGAAATCTAAATCTATCAAAGACCCATTTCAGATTTGGCCATCGACTACTCAACAATTTAGACAAAATTATTAAAAAATTGATAAAAAAATGATAAAATGCAGAACATCAAACGACTTCGACAAAAAACCTCTTTTTAGTATACCCGATTACAACCAAATGACAAAATAAGAAACCCAACAACCAGATCTCTTCCAGAATATAAAATATTAAAATTTTAATTAATTTAATCACTTTCAAATTCTTATTAATTAATTTAACTATGATTTGGTTTTTGATATTTTTGAATATAATTCAAAAGACAACAAAGCGAAAAAACCCTTTAAAATTTGCACCAACCTAGTTTGTGAAAATAGAATTATGGGCGATGCAATCAGACCATTTTATTGGTAAAAAACTGAGACAATAAACATGTATTAATTTTTATTCTAGAATAAATAAATGTTTCAATTACACAGAATAAAAAAAATACATCATTTACTTTAAAGAATCAAAAGAGAAATTAATCAAATTCAAAAAGAAAATTTAGACAAAAGATTTCAAAATCCAACCTAGATCTAATGCTTGACATGGATGAGATTTCGATGCTGAGCTTCGAAAACTTTGAACTCTTTACTCTCCAATCTAGAATTTTCCAAAAACCACCATTCCCCTAGCAAAATCTATTTCTCTCAAATCTAAATTGAATTCCAAATTTCCATTCAAAACCACTCCAAATTTCTCAGAAACCCCCGAAAAAATTACTCTAGAACTATGTAAAATCTCTCATTTTCAAATACTCTCCAAAAACCTCTTTTTTTTCTTTTTTTTTCAAAATATTCCCCAATTTCCATGCCAAAAAAAAAGTGAAAACTCTATTTTCCTCTCCTTTTTTTCTCTCACAATTCAAACTAATTAAATTCCAAAAATGAAAGTAACTTTCTTTCTTTTTCCTAAAAAGACTCTTTTTTTCCAAAATAAAATAAGGAAATAAAATCCCTTCATAAAATAAATTACTAAAATATTAAATTAAAGTACCTATCCTCATCCCACTAATAAAATAATTAAAATAAATTAAATAATCAAATAAACTCAAAATAATCACTCTACCAAAATAGTAAATTAAAACATAAATATAACATATGCTTACATATTAATATTTAAATATTTACTAATAAACATTATTATTTAATAAATAACATTAGAATATGTTAATATTTATAAATTTATTTTCATAAAACATTATATACATATAATCATAATAATATTAATAACAATTAAATAATAACTAACATGAGCGACTCAAGATCAAACTTCACTCAAATAATCCACAAAACAAGGCTACACGTAAACTATGAAATAACTTCACATAAAGAGAAACATTCAAATCAAAACATAAATAACATTAATCATAATCATAACAACCTAGCTAACCACATGGTTTAACACCAACAGGTTGGGATCTAAAACCAAGACTAGACAACAAAATCAAATAATCACATATCCCATAAGAATCACACATAAATGCAACACTCCAACCATAGGGTAAAGGAGATTAGGCATTGTCTCATGACAACCTAAAAATGTGGTCACACAATGAATCCATTGTCTCTAGTTGGGGACAATTACTAGGGTTAGGTTATAACCTAGGCCTAGATGTTATCTCCTCAACCACCATTGGGATTAAAGACACGCTCACACCTGCTAATTTAGGTGGAGACGTAGCCTAGTACCTATTCACTCAAACATACAAATTAGAGCACATGTGCATAATAGCCAAAGCATTAGGAAAGAAACTCTAGCAATCATATCGCATTCTCGTATGTCCCCCATACATCCAATGGTATGATGTCGCCCTTTCCACTTATCCTAACAAACATACTACTACATCATTTAACTATCCAAGTAAATCTTTGCATAATAATAATAACATGACATTATACACCATACTCACCAAAGCACTAACAGAAGTGCATGTCTCATATTGCAACCACAAAGCTTGAACACAAGTCAATACATCTTCATCTTCAAGTTTCAAAGTCAAACTTCTTGCACATCTATGGTGAGAATGGAGGGGCACTACAGAGTGAACATGAATCTACAATATTGAAAGTCACCCATGAATACAATAATTATTTCAAATCAAACCTCAACACATGGGAGAAAAATCTTCAAAAAGTGAACATCTTTGCAATGCTTTTGTTAGCATCCAACACATAAGACAATCAATATTTATCAGCATTAGAGAAAGCCATGCCAAAAGCATGATTTTTTATATCTCATGTTCATCCACAAATCCCTCAACATAGACACTTCCATGGTACGTGTTCCAAATATTTCATTGCCCCAAAAATCCAACATCCTTAAAAAATAAAGAACTAAAATAGACCATACCTAAATGATTTAATCACAAGCTTAATAAACCTTGACAAATCCAATGGGAATCACATAATTAATTTCCACACTCTCCTCCTAATGGATCTTAGTGGTAGGCCAATATCAAAACCTCTTATCTAGATTAAATTTCTCACAAATTTACAAAATAATCCCTCAATTCCCTATATTGTGGTGATGGATATAGGAGAAATCATTCCAACCATTTCATACTACTTGTCCACCAACCCCATCTCACATGTAATTTTTTGAGTAATTCTTTACAAAGGTAGACTTAAAACCATTACTTATGATGCTACTTAATTATTAAAAAATATTCTTTGGAATGGTACAATCAAGTTAAAACCAATTATATATTAGAACTCTAGAATGTTTAGAAAATGGTATTTTCCAAAATTTCCAATACCATAGCTTGCCTAGATAATTAGGAAAATTATAAAATGTTAAGGAATTAGATTGTGAAACTACCTATTTGTTCTCAAAAAATTATCTCCATAATTTCAAAAGTTCAACAAAAATTATATAGATATGGAAGTTCAGTATGAGTTGAAGTGTTAGACTTGTGATTAAATAATGACATGAAATGGCGATTTCCTGAGAGTGGGTAAATTCTTCTTCATATTTAGAATCTTCTAAGCCAAGGGGGTGTTCTTGAAATCTCCATAATATAAAAATTAAAGAGAAATGAATAATTAGATATGAGACCCTCAAGTAGCCATATCAAAGATGCTATGAACCCCTAAGATTTGTCACTAGATTAACGAAAATATTGGCTATATTCTCATATTTCCTACCATGAAATTCAAGTATATTTTCCAAAAAAATTAAATCAAATAAAAATGATCATATTTTGATCCCTAAGATCCCAAGATCAAGTGAGGTCAGAGCATATGATGACTAAAGATTGCTAATGTTACCTAGATATTAGTTACTAGTCACAAGCCACTTAGCTATAATAATAATTTTAAAGCTTAAAAATAGATGAATTAAAATAAGATCAACTTATTACTATTGACATTTAGAACTTCTCAATCATTAGAAATTATACTAAAATAATATTATACATAATATATATATATTACAAATACTATTAAATTGGTAGCATAGCTAGTGTGATCTGTGAAGAACACTAATGTAACAATCAAATATTAGTAGGTTATACTATTGGAATATCATTATTAGTAATATAATATCAAATGCAATATAAACTTAATGCCTTGCAGTAGTCCAACCAAGGAAGCAATTCAAAATAAATTTTGAATAGAAATTATAATAATTACTATTAATCAAGTTCATAAGGGAGCATGCAACAACTCTGATTGATATCATTTATCAATATTTATAACTTGGTTGAGGTAAATGGTAATCAAAGTCAAATGAATGATATATTCCTTTATAATTGTTATGGTAATACCATGACAATCATATTATCTAAACAAGACATAATACTAGAAAGAGGCACATAAATGGTGCTTAGATAATTCTACCAAATTTGAATACATGTAATACTTGTATAATAATTTTTCAATTGGAAAATTTTAAAATATTATTATAATGTTATTTCCCCTAAGTTTATTCCTAACTTAGCCAATTGAAAATAAAGGAATGAGCTTCTGATTTTCCCTTAATTAATTTTGGAAAAAGGGACATGAAATACAAAAAACTACAAGACCTCCAATAAGTAGATATATGCATTATTACACATGAAATAAAACATATCAATAATATTGTACCTTTTTAAGTGAATTCCTTTAACCAGGCATATACATTTACATGATGGATGCATACAACCATAATTCTCTACCTATTCACTAGCTATATATTGTATAAGATAACCTGGAATAAGCTACATTAATGCATCATGGAAGTATGGAGAAACCTAAGAATCATTCTTAAAATTTTGAGAACAAGAGATTATTATAATGAAATATATTAACTTTTCACCATCTAGATTGATGTCTACTCCATTGGACAACCAAGACATGACTTACAAAAAATGAGAACAAACATGTAAATTAACAATAGAAACAAGATTTCATTTGCATCCAAGCCAAATGATTAATAGAACCTACAAGTGAAATACTTCAATAATATACAACACAAATCAATACATTCTACATTAAAGAGGAAATAAGAATTACAAAATTATTTGTAATGCATAAGGATGCAAACATTCATATTTCTAATAATCCTATTACAATTAGGCTAGTAACTATGAAAATTACAAACTAGTAGCTAGGATTAGAGGATCCCTTGAAATGTTATAACTTACTATGGAGACATTAATTTTCAAATAAAAACTCCCTTGATAGTTGTTCCTCCTAATTTATGGAGGATTCTTCATTGCAATAGAGCTAGACATTCATCATTTTGATATCTTAGATCAACTTATGACACATATAGTTAGAGAACTAGTTCAAATACTAACCCTTAGAATATCTTACAATCATGCATCAATAGTAATTATAAATTAACATCCAAACCTATGGGGATTGATACATGTGGAAAATTGAGTTGCATCATCAATCATACCTTATAATAGTCAAAATTTACTTGTAGGCATGAAACATGCATTTGTACAAGAAAGATATTAATATTGAATATACTACAAAGTACATATGAGCATGGAAAGTCTTCTCATAAATTTAAGTGACAAACTCAATTTTAATTCTATTGCCTCAATTACCACACAATAAACTATTGATCATGAAAAATTTACCTCCAACAATACCTAGCCCATACCTACATAATAAATTAATTAATTAGCTAAGTAAGGACACTTATTTAATTTGAAATATTTTATATAGTATTTGCACATGGCTCAATGGTACTTACATAATATCTTATGGATTCATAGGATACCAACAAGCTTGGCTATCAAAAAATATATTATTAATGCATAAGAGACCACCACCTCTCCATTGCGACCATAAGTCCAAATTAAAATCCCTAAATTAGGGATGCTACTTAGGCATGGTATAGATACCTATATATATCAACCACCAACATAATTAGTATCATTAATTCCTTCTCAGAGCTATGTAAGTCACAAATTTTCTATAATCACTACTAAAAATGATTAAATCCCATAAAGAATGTCATCAATGCACTACTTGGAATGTTTTAATTTATTTCTATACTACCATCTTGGAGGAAAAAACATGTCAACAAGATATCATTCCTACCACTACCAATGCAACATATGAAAATTAAGATTTTATCTTCAATCCCACATAAGCCTTAAAAATAAATAAGCATTAATAGCAAAAATATCATGGACTGCCATCTAACTTTAGCAAGGTGACATTAACTTGATGTAAGTGGTTCAATTATACCATCACAATTGAGATGTTGATATATGTGAAATTAAACACATAGAGCTCAAGGGCATAAAATATTAATATTAAAGTGATTAAAAATATATAACAAAAACTATTATATTAGGTAGCATTAGAGCATGTTGAAAAAGTACACACATATACATATTAAAACCTATTATATTATCTTGAAATATTTGTTAACACGAGTGTATAGTGAAATGAGAACGTACACTTGTCATGAATTTGGTAGGTTGGGGAATACAATATTTAGCTTCAACATAGGTTCTTATTGGGGATGACTACCCCTATTGAGTAGTATAAGAATCCATAAGCTTTAGATCCAAGATACAATAATAAGAGAAATTAGGAGAGTGGGGAAAAAGACCATAGGGTCTAGAGACACAAATATACACATCCGCAAGTATATTTAGAAATTGAAAAATATAAGAGATATGGACTTGACAAGGGATATGAAAAAAATTCATTGGGTATAAACATTGAGAATAATATTGTACATTTATTGACATGATAACACAAAAATTATTGATTTGTATAGCTACAAATAACCTTGAAGATATATTATTAGATGCCAATCTTTGCAAAGGGTACATATGGAAAAATGATATAAATAAACTAAGAAGCTTATATTTCCTCTTCTATACACAACCTTGATGAAATAATATGCTTCTTTTAAAAATAGTGCATTCTCTACTTAGTTGCATTAGAAAATGTGACTTATACTTGTGACTTACACTTGTGAATGAGAAGATTAGCATTGCTAAAAATATAAATTTGATACTAAAAATGGTGGTTATTATAATGATCAAGAAAAAATAAAAAAAGAAGAGAAATTCCTTCGCTTCCACATTATTGTACACTTCTTATACACTTAAGATGGAATATAACAATCCATGATCAAAGATAAGGTCAATGAAAATGTAAAACAAAGATGTTAATGCTAACCATAACCACACATGATTATAGTGGTATCACAATGGCTAGTCACCTTACTTGAATTTAGGAAAAAATAAAAGGCCTCAAGCTAATATGACATTTAGAAATATACCTAATTATTATAACCCTTGTATGTATAAAGAAGAGATTTCTCATACACCAAAAACTAAATTTTTTAAACCTTAGGTGTATCCCCATAGTGGGTTGCATTATTTCGATCTTATACTTCATTGAAATATTATAACTCAATATCATGTTTTTTTTCTGTTTAGTGAATTGTTGCTAAGGGGAAGCATCTTGAAATCAACCACACCCTTGCAACCCAATGGTGTCAAAATTGACTTTAAGCTTTCACTCCACTGGCCCTGATGGTGTTGAAAACTAGCTTTAAGCTTTCGCTCCACCAGAGCAAGTCATGGGATTTGAACCTTAGACAACTCAACTGCTGCCCTTGTAACTTAACCGTTGCACTACAAGGTCAACCACAACTCAATACCATGTTAACTTATACGTTGGTCTCAAGATAATCACTCAAACACATGACCATAATAAAAGCAGAAGTTTCTAGTTTAATTATGCATTTACAATAATCACTTACAATTGGTAGCCAACATATAGTACCATTGTGAGTACTAATACAATTTCTTACATTAACCAAACACAAGGTCCAAGCCATCTTTTAGATTATCAACACAAAAAACATGGGGCACTATAAGAAAAGAAACAAGTCCTTCAATGTATTCCTCCACCACATATTTTTCATCATTACTTATTGGGACTTATTATTCACTACTAAAATTAAGTCTCCCTTAAAAGTTGAATATTTATTTTCTAACAAGAGGAATTAAGTTTAGAACTAAGTAATTCAAATATTAGATCAAACTAAGAAAATTCACCAAGTTTACCAATTATGTACATTGAACTGCACTCACATCAAATTTGAAGGAAAATGAAGAGATTGCACCCTCGATTCCATTAGCATGATCATCTTCATTGATAAGTTATATATAGTTTTTTTGTGTGTGTTCACATCTCATGGAAAGATCATCAATTTGACAATTTGATTTGATATGATTATTTTTATTAGCAATTTTACATCACTAAGTACAACCCCTATCAACTCATCCTCTTGTGAACCATTTCCTTTTGCAAGGAATTCATGCATTGTCATCAAGGGAAATAAAGAAATGAAGGACATCATATGAAAAACTATGTTAAGGATCCTCTACTTGATTATTTATATGCATTACATATAAACAATAAATTTTATAAAAAAGTTTTCAAGCTAAAAATTCTGCTTCATGTTTTCCTCTTCATCATTATTACTATCATATTATGTTAGCATAGCATGAATTTTTATTGTCTACTTGATAATTTCCACTAACACATATTATACCTTCTATGTTATTTAAAATTGCTATCTCATTGTTACTAATAATTGAAGATAATATGTTACTCACATATTCCTAGCTCATCTTCTCAAGAAATTAAACCCAATGACCATGGAACTTATTACTAACATCATCCAACTTGAACATGAAAATATAATACAAAATTCATGAAAGATGCATTATCAATGACAATAACAAGGAACTTTTCATGTGGTTGAAAACCAAGATGTGAAAGTGATATTATATACAGAGAAGAGATAGTGATAAGGTCTAGGGTGTCCAATACCTTTCATAGTATCATCATAAGATACAAACTCATGATGTCCATTATTTAAAACACCATCATAATTCATATACAAATCAAAATAATCTATTAACAAAATTAAAAAAGAACATGGAATTGATAAATTATTTATCAGTGTATTGTAGACATACATTTAGCTCATACAAATATAATTGATTACAATATTAAGCTCAAATTGTAACTATTAGATATAGAAGAATATCAATACATACTAGAGATAACATATATCATTTTGTATATTCTAATATTTATGTATAAATTTAAATTTATTAGCTGTGACACAATATCCTAGATCCAACTAAGAGTGCACTTAATTTTATGCATATGAATGTAAAGTTCATCCATCCACTTCCTTTATATTTGAGCATTCTAAGGCATAAACCTAAAATTCCCAAATGGTCTTAAACTCACTTTATTTTTTTCTTGTACATGATAAGGCTAGATAATCCATATTTTTCTAGGATCTTAGCCTTACTATCTAAAAGATAGAACTAAACTCCAGATAAGCATCACAAATATAAACTTGAGAACCTAAGGAAGAAAATCATCATATTTAAATAGTAATTCCTTACAACTATAGGTGTTTTAGATATTATCATCATGTTATGGTTTAGAGATCACCACATTCCATCATCATAAATTTAATATTGATAGATTTATAGGGCCAACAAAATTAAATCTAGTCTAATTTTGCACCCAATCATCCTATCAATAGATATCCAACATCATATAGGTGTTGGAGATATGCATAATAATTATCGTATGCTCTAAAACCAACATGATAGCCTTAAAGTTCTAGTTATCCCAACCATTTATAATGTTCCTTACTATCTATCTCATCCAATAAATAATGAAATTCTACCAATTAGATAATCCAATTCCTATAACATTGGCTTAACTAGCTCATAGACACAATACATATACTTACATATAATCCTCAATTCACTAGCTTAACCAATTCACACATACGCATAAAAATACAAGTCTTGAACATCAAAATAAAAAAATGCAATGAAAACATGATTTAAGAGGGTTAATACCACTCTAATGGGTGTAATCCTATGAATAAGGCCACCCTAATAATAAGGCAACACTATCCAATTATTAAAGATAATAATTATTATCTTGATAACACCAATTATTCTAGGCAACAACTTACTACGCAAGGAAAAATTGTCCATTTATTAATCTTGATAGCTAATATCCCAATTATTACTCAGACACATAGAGAGTTCATTTCTCTCAAACTTCTGATGCATTTCATTTGACGTTAGGACAATAACAAATGTGCCCAAAACCCTAAATAACAGTTATTGTCACTTGCATTGTGTTTGATGAGCTAGGAAACAACAAATTATTTCACAGAACATTCATGAACAGGAATCTAGTGGTTCTTATTATAAATATTATCTCTTCACCACCAATTTTCTATGATTATTGGCATTCAGTCCTTGTGTTGCCTTTTCTCTATTAAAGAGTGAGGGTTGGTGATGGGTGGTGTTAACATTACGTGGAGAAGTGGTTTGGAGCTTAGCATTTGAACCTACTATTTTGATTCCACAACACTTAAAATAAAGGATGGATCTTTGGATTCTATTTGGGGATTGCATAGAGCATTCTATCAATAGCTTTTATCTTCTAATCCACACTGATAAAAATTAATCATGCAAATACATATATTATCTATAATATATATTTGATAAACACTTTTGATCTGAAATTATGAATCCGTGAGGCCACAAACATATTTAAACAATCATACTATATCATTATCAAAATAAATTTTAAACTATACATCTAAAAACACATTTTTAATTTATCAAATTAAATATATATTTATAATTTAAAAAACAAAACAAACAGAACAAACAAACTCATAAAACTTTACGACCAATAATTCAAAGACGGCATAGACTTTCCACCACATGCAACCGCCATGACAATGATTTTCTATATAAAATTAATTATTGTTGCCCTTTATATCAATTTTATAATCTAAATTATTCAATGACTTACTGATGAAAAGCAAGTCTGTGTTCTTTGAAAGACTCGAGAATGATATAAATCTTTTAATCTTAATATATTGTAAGGAAATTCATATAAAAAATCTCCACTCATATATTAAAACAAACTCTGAACTTCATCCAAATCTCGAATCAATTATGAGTGTCCAACTACTCCTCTACCTTTCTAGTTGATTGTTCGGTAATTTTGTTTAGGTGAATCCATCCACAACATATCTAGTCTGTTTTTATATATACCAAGGACGGACTCAACTGATCCCAAGCAATTCCAAGCCAAGAAGATGAATGCTCTGCACGCAGTGATAATTCCTTACCCTAGTGCGCAAGGAAGTATCAATCCTCTTATCAATTTGGCTCGCCTGCTCTCTTCAAGAGGAGTTTTTATCACTTTCGTCAACACGGAGTGGAGCCACAACCGCATGTCAACAGGAGCGGCCGCTGAATTATCCACCTCCACATTTAAGTTTCTTACCATTCCAGATGGGTTGCCACCTGATCACGGTCGTCTCTCCAATCTTCCCGAGTTCGTAATTGCAATGGAAAATTTTGGCCCCGTCTTGGAGCATTATTTGCTGTGCAGCTTATCGGACGGGTGTCCTCCCATCACCTGCATTATAACGGAAAATTTCTTGTCTTGTACTCACGAAGTGGCCAGCAAGCTTCGAGTGCCTCGAGTCATTTTCTGGACAATGTGCGCCGCCTCTTCTATTGCTCAGTGCAACGCCAATATTCTCCTCTCCCGCGGACATATTCCTGTCAAAGGTACAAAAATAGTAATCGTCAATTTTATTTTGATTGCTCAGTAATGTTTGTAATAACTGAACGCTAATAATTGCAGCGGAGTATTTGAAGAGGGCAGATAAAGTGATCACTTGTTTGCCTGGTAATCTTCCGCCTCTGTTCCCGAGCGATCTGTTTTCCTTCTACCGCGCTGCCGACACGTCGGGCGTTTTATTCCAGTGGAGTCTACGTGAGTCAGCAATTCAAAAGAAGGCAGACTATGTGCTGGTCAATACGTTCGATGAGGTGGAGGCCCCTGAGACGGTGGGAGCACTGTCCTGTAATGGTTGTCCTGCTTTGGCAGTAGGGCCTGTATTTCTTCCCAATTTCATGGAAGGAAGAGATTTGAACGGGCTTGTGAGTATGTCGGATCGGCCGGACGAGAGCTGTCTTGAATGGCTCGACACCCAAGAGCCAAGTTCTGTGATATACGTTTCCTTCGGCAGCATCGCCGTCAAATCGAACGAGCAGCTGCAGGAGTTGGCGGTGGGGTTGGAGAAAAGCTAGCACCCCTTTCTGTGGGTGTTACGAATGGATATTATGGGAGGCAAGCCCGCCACTCTCCCGGAGGGTTTTGTAGAAAGGACCAAGGATCGGGGACTAATTGTGAAATGGGCACCTCAGGTGAAGGTGTTGTCTCACCCTTCCGTACGAGGGTTTTTAACCCACAGCGGGTGGAAATCTTGTGTGGAGAGCATGAGCATGGGCGTTCCAATGCTTAGATGGCCGTATTTTGTCGACCAATTTCTCGACAGCCGCTTCTGCAAGGATGTGTGGAAGATTGGCATGGACATGGAGGGTGTGGACGTTGATGAAAATCTGGTGATTAAGAGGGAGGAGATAGAGAAAGGCGTAAGGACACTGATGGAGGGTCCGGAAGCGGAGGAGCTGAGAAAAAGAGGCATGGAATTGAAGGAGGCGGCATTTAAAGCGGTTACGGAGGGAGGTTCTTCTTCTCTGAACTTGAAGAGGTTTATTCACGACATGGCACAACTTTGCAAATCGGCTGCTGTCACAACGGCGTAGCCATCGAAGCATTTCGTCACTTATCTATCCCTTAATGATAACAAGTTTCTATATACCATATTGCTATGTTTGTTTTAGATTTGATTATGTTGGAGCCTTTTTTATCAACGTTTCAGATCACATGTCGTGATCCATCATTTATTTTCATTTATTAACATTTTCATGTTTCATTCAATTTCTTGGTAGTCTGTATTGATCTAGTAGTACACTATTACATCCTTTCTATGTACGAGATGTGATATAATTAAGTTTTCCAAATTTTTGGGGTGCAAATTTGTGATATACTTAGATTGTCCTTTATCCATCTTGTATTTGTCAACCTTCTCTCAAGGGAGAGATAAGAATAAGTTAAGCAAAGGTAAATATTTTTAACTCTAATAGTTTCATATAAATTTGTTGTGTTTCATGCTATTAGATAGCATAACACAATTCATTTTATTACTATTTAATGGAGTTTTAGTTTCTACAACTCTTCCATTATTAGTTAGTAATATTTTTTTATAAACATCTCTTGCTTATAATATTAAATGGTTTTGTGGATCAATAGTCTTAAATCGTATTAGACTTAAATGGGCCTCTAACTTTTCTCTATTTAGAAAATTAAAATATTATTGACATTTATTTTAAATCCAACATATTATTAGTGAACTTGAAGTGAATCTTATCTCACTTTTGACTAGGTTATTCTTCACACCCTTTCTCACTTTCAACTTTTAATTTAAATATATTCCTTTAATTGAATTGTGAAGAGTTTTAATCTTTACATATTCCTCTTCCTCTAAAATTATTAAAGGATATTCTCCTATTCTCATAATTGGATCTTGAGGCTTATAAAAGGCCTTATGAGCTCCAATTAAATTTTTTAATTTATTTTAATGTTTAAGTTGTCCATTTAAAATATTTCAATTGGATAAAGTAAAAATATTATTATAATATTATTTCTCTAAGTTTACTCCCCTTAGCCCATTGGAAATAAAGGAATGGGCTTTCAAGTTCCCCTTAAATAATTTTAGAAAAAGGGACATGAAATACCTACAAGACCTCCAATAAGTAGATAAATACATTCTTACACATGAAACAAAAAATAACAATACTATTATACCCTTACAATTGAATTCCTTTAATCAAGCATACATATTTACACATGATGGAGACATACAACCATAATCCTCTACTAATTCGCTAGTTATATCTTGTATAAGATAATACATAAGTTACATTAATGCATCATGTAAATATGGAGAAAATTAAGAATTTCTTAAAAATTTGAGAACAAGATATGATTATAATGAAATATATTGGTTTTTCACCATCTAGACCGATGCCTACTCAATTGGACAAATAACACATGGCTTAAAAATAAAAAGAACATACATGTTAATTATAAATATAAACAAGCTTGCATATGCATCGAAGCCAAAGGATTAAGAGAACCTGCAACTGAGCATACTTCTATAATACAACACAATCCATACATTCTACATGGAAGAGGAAATAAAAAATAAAAAATTATTTTTAATGCATTAGGATTCTAACATTCATATATCTAATCCTATTACAATTACACCAGTAACTATAAAAATTAGGAACTAGTAGTGAGGATCAAAGTATCTATTGAAATGTTATAACCAATTATGGAGACATTCAATTTCAAACAAAAAGTTACTTGGTAATTCCTTATCCTGACTTATGGAGGATGCTTCATCCCAATAGAGATATGAATTCATCATTTGATACCTTAGATCAATCTATGACATGTATAGTTAGAAAAATAGATCAAGGACTAACCCTTACAACATCTTAGAATCATGCATAGATAGTAATTACAAATTACATCATCAATCATACCTTATAATAGTCAAAATTTAGTTGTAGGCATGAAACATGTGCATTTATATAAGAAATATATTAGCATTGAATCTACTACAAGGTACATACGAGTATGGAAAATATTATCATAAATTTAAGTGACAAACTCAATTTGATTTTTTTTGCCTCTATTACAACACAATAAATTTATTGATCATGCAAAATTTATCCCCAAAAATTCCTAGCCCATAAATGAATTAATTAGCTAAGTAAGGTCACCAATTTAACTTGAAATATTTTATATTGTGTAGTGTAGAAAAATCTCTTCCTTTACATTTTCACACTTAATTTGGGAACGATTAACAATAAATGAACCTAAGGTGGCCTTGATCTAGTGTTGTAATGTGTTTTACACATTCACATTGGGTTTTGGGCGCTTTTAAGCTGAATGGGCCTAATTTTTCCTTAATTTAGTGTTGCAAAGTGTATTTATTTACACCCTCACACTAAGTTTTGGTCCCTCTTTCATTTATAACCTTCATATCATCATTAATAGGCCCCTAAGACCCTTTATTATGCATCCTGAGGCTTATTTCAACTAAGATCCTAACACAATCAAAAAATACACTTAATTTTCTAACTTCCTAACATTTCCTCAGCCTAAAAAGCTATGGTGGGACCCATACACCACCTTGGGTGTATGAGTCCCACCTAGATGGGACTTATATGCCACAAGTGGTATATGAGTCCCATTTGGCCCCTTTTAAGGGTTTTGAGCGAGAAATCAAGATTTTGAATTCAAATTTCATGAATTTTAACATTTGGGATCTAATAAATGGTAAGATAGATGGAATTCCTATATAAACAAGGTTTCAAATCATTATTTCACCTAAGAAATCATAATATCAACCTAGAAATCAAGAGTTAAGCATCCTAAGAATTCACAAGAGTGGCAAGAGAGTTTACAAGAGAATTTTAAGAATTCACAAGAGCGGCAAGAGAGTTTACAAGAGAATTTCTAAGGAATTCAAGGGAAAATTTATTCATTATTTATTATAGCAATAAAGTTAATGATTGGTAGCTTCAGGTTTGTCCTTCCAGCCACGAATGAAGACATAAGTTAATCAGCTATTTATTATATATGAGATATTTAATGTGAAGGGGCACTTCACTTTGCAACAATGTAATTCCTAAAAGGGCCAACCTCCCTTGGATTTAATATATTTTAATTATAATATTATTCTCCACCTTGGCCGACTTTGTACATGAAGAGGTGCGACCTCTCTCTCATTGTGTATATATACAAAGTCATTTCCATTCCTTCAATCATCAAGCAAGTTCGATTCATTCATTCCTTCAAGTGTGAATTTCATCAAGAACAGGTTGAAGGTTAAATAATTACAAATTTCAATAGCAAGGAAGTCGCGAGTATAATGCATCTTTGCATCTAAAGGTGGATGTTGGATATTGTATGGGATTAGCCTCATTGTAAAGAATTATTTACCATTATTATATATAAGAAGGGATCTTTGTTGCTAGGTTTTTCTCCCTCAAGTGGAGGGTTTTCCCAGGGTATCTACTATGTTATTGTCTGATTTGAATTAATTTTTTTATGCATTAAATCTGATCATTACATTTCAACATGGTATCAGAGTGGGTTAAGGAAAGATTTAATCAGATTTGTCTATGCATAATATTGGAATTGGATTCATAATCTAACTAATTGGGTGGAGACAGAAACCTTCGCTAGATCGTCCTCCATGTGGATTACTTTTGTTCGACACTCTTGAGAGTTGCGGACGAAGGAGTATCAACAAGAGATTGTTGCATTGTCACTAGAGTTCACCACACTAAGAATCGTGAGCAGATCATTGGTCAAAGACCAAACCAATCCATTAGTGTCACTCTTGGCGAGGGCATCCAATGCAATTATGTTACGTCGGGCATCTAGAAGCTTTTCTAGAGCTACTAGCATTGTGGTCCAAGCTCCTAAGATTTGGAAAGAGGACAACCTCCATCTTGGCGTTTGTGGTGAGGCAGCCTTCACTTGAAGCGAGACCCTATCAACTGGTGTATGTCCCTAAAGAATCGAGTCTACTTTCCAAATTGGGAATCTTCATTCCACGAATTTGGGATTTTAAGTAAATTGCAGAATCTTCTACATATGGGTGATGAGATGTTCATTTGGAGTCGATCTATAGCCTGGTCGGGTCACCTTCTAGGCTAAAATTCAGTTTGCTATGTTGAGCAAATCTGACAATCATTTGTTTGATCTTGTGTGTATAGAAAGAAATCGTGATTTCTCTTGAGTAGTGATCACTGAGATAAGATCCTTTGGAGTCACAAATTACTCCTTGCAAGCTAGTTAATGCAAATTGTGAAGATCTCTGAGTGCAACTTTGAGATTAAAGGAGAACTGCAACTTCATTGTGAAAAGATGGTCACATCGATATCATTCTCCTTGTGCATAGACTATGATGTTGCCTTGAGAGACCTAATCTTACATGCTAACTGCATATTGCATTCAAGAAATGTATAGTTAATACCAGTTGTTTTTGTGTGAGTTTGGCACTCAGGAGAGCAATGAATGGAAAGAATGATTTATATCAAAATTATATAAAGATAAGTTTCTTTATCCTTCATTACGATCTTTTGATATATTTCTCTTTACTTAATTAATTTATTTATTCATGTTTTAATTATATAAATTCTTATGTATTCATGCCATAACCTGAAATAGTAAACCTGGTATGATTCTAGTCTTGATATTTCTTTGGATAGTTATAAACTGTTAGTAATCTCTCTCTAAAATGTTTTGTGATCAACTAGAAGCTGGAAGGTGATGAGAGATTGCTTAGCAATGAAAAGCTTGAGGAATCTTATGAGGAAGTCATGCCAACCAAAGAAATGATCAAGCATGATGTCACAACTTGCAGCCATGGAACTGAGCTAGTGGTTAGAGGGAGTCCACTTCCAGAAGTCTTCTTTGCAATCTCTGAAGCAGGGATCAAGAGGGAGTTTTGTAACTCATTGAGAAGAAGTGAAGATTACTGTATTGCAAGGCTAGGTGCTAAATCCTTAGAGGATCCCTTCAGCTGCTGAGATCATAATTGCTCAAAGACTGTCATCTGGATTTGATATTGGTAGCTCCGCAAACCTATTCAGAATAGAGTGATCTGCTATGAGGTTGAGGAGGTCTACCTTGAACTCTCTACAGTACTAGAGGTGTGCACTGGAAAACATTTATCTAAAGAAAGCATTGCAGGCAATCTTGGACGATGAGGTCAGAAGCAAGCACTTAAAGATTCAGAGGGAGCCTACTGAACCTAAAGAAGATGGTTGTGTTGCCGACCGGAAGAGCACCTCTGGATATTTACTTCGATTTAGGTTTACTGCTATACTTTCTTGAGTGCGGTGAGGAAGTAGTCATCATGGCGTGGAAATTTACAACAGTGAGTGCATTGTAGCTTGTATGGAAACTCGGGAAGCAATGTGGCTTCGTAAGCTCCTTGTAGGATTGTTTGGAAAATCAATGGAGCCTACTATCATTCATTGTGATAATCAGAGTTGTGTGAAGCCTTATGTCAATCCTGTGTTTCATGACAGAACCAAGCATGTTGAGATCAAGTACCACTATATTAGAGATATGGTACTATGGAAGGCTGTACAATTGAGGTACATCAGCACTGATGAGCAGACGGTAGATATTCTCACCAAGCCTCTCTCCAAGATAAAGTTTGTATACTTTCAAGATAAGCTTGGTATGATGGAGAATCCAGCCTTGACTGAGAAAGAGTCTCAGTATCAGTGAGCCATTCTATGAGTCCTTCTCTGTGAAAGAAGTTCGAGGTGATATTCCTTAGTTTTATATTTTACCATAGTATAGTTGTAGCCATTATGGTAGATATCATGTTGAGGCAATATCCAATATCACGTTGAGGTGATATTTATCTTTTACCACAGTATGGTTGTAGCCATTATGGTAGATATCATGTTGAGGCGATATCCAATATCATGTTGAGGTGATATTTATCTTTTACCATAGTATGGTTGTAGCCATTATAGTAGATATCATGTTGAGGCGATATCCAATATCATGTTGAGGTGATATTTATCTTTTACCATAGTATGGTTGTAGCCATTATGGTAGATATCATGTTGAGGCGATATCCAATATCACGTTGAGGTGATATTTATCTTTTACCATAGTATGGTTGTAGCCATTATGGTAGATATCGTGTTGAGGCGATATCCAATATCACGGTGAGGTGATATTTATCTTTTACCATAGATTGGTTGTAGCCATTATGGT
This sequence comes from Sequoia sempervirens, assembly GCA_007258455.2. NCBI lineage: Eukaryota > Viridiplantae > Streptophyta > Pinopsida > Cupressales > Cupressaceae > Sequoia > Sequoia sempervirens. The sequence continues at coordinate 37,739 of VDFB02148232.1, forward strand.
TGATATCATGTTGAGGCAATATCTAATATCACGTTGAGGTGATATTCTTATTTTCACATATGGTTGTAGCCAATGTGATGGGCATCATATTGAGGTGACTTGTCTTGAGCAGCTGGAAGTACTCTCCCTAGCTGAGAGGGAGTGTTAATGATTGGCAGCTTCAGGTTCGTCCTTCCAGCCATGAATGAGACATGAATTTAATCATTTTAATTTATTATATATGAAGTATTTAATGTGAAGGGACACTTCCTGCTTGAAACAATATAATTCCTAAAAGACCCAACCTCCCTTGTATTTTATGTATTTTAATTATAATGTTGTTCTCACCTTGGCCAACTTTGTACATGAAGAGGTTAACCTCTCTCATTAATGTATATATACAAAGTCATTTCCATTCCTTCAATCATCAAGCCAAGTTCGATTCATTCATTCCTTCAAGTGCGAATTTCATCAAGAGCAGGTTGAAGGTTCTGTAAGTGCAGATTTCGATAGCAAGGAAGTGCAGATTATAATCTGTCTTTACATCTAGAATTGGTGTTGGATATTGGCCTTGTGATTGGCCTCATTGTAAAGAGAATTGTTGCCATTATTATATATACAAGAGGATCTTTGTTGCTAGGTTTTTCTCCCTCAAGTGGAGGGTTTTCCCAGGGTATCTACTGTGTTATTGTCTGATTTGAATAAATTCTTTGTGCATGTAAATCTGATCATTAGTTTTCGACATGGTATCAGAGCGGGTTAAGGAAATATTTAATCAGATTTGTCTATGCATTATCTTGGAATTGGATTCATAATCTGGCTAATCAGGTGGAGACGAAAACCTTCGCTAGATCATCCTCCATGTGGATTACTTTTGTTCGGCACTCTTGAGAGTTGCGGACGAAGGAGTATCAACCAGAGATTGTTGCATTGTCACTGGAGTTCACCACACTAAGAATCGTGAGCAGATCTTTGGTCAAAGACCGAACCAATCCATTAGTGTCACTCTTGGCGAGGCATCCAATACCAATTCCGTTCTGTCGGGCGTCTGGAAGCTTTCACAAACTGCTAGCATTGTCGATCAAGCTCCTGAATTCGGAAAAGAGGACAACCTCCATCTTGGCGTTTGTGGTGAGGCGACGCCACCCTGGGCGGAGCCTAATATCACTGGTGTATGTCTCTGAAGATCGAGTCTAGTTTCAAATCGGGCATCTTCATTCGCGAATTTACAAAAGTTGCAAAGTACCAAAAATGATAAAGTTGCAAAGTAACAAAATGATAAAGTTGCAAAGTTGCAAAAGTTGCCATGAAAAGTTGTCAAGGCTCACAAAAACTTAGATCTAGGGCAAGATATCCAACCTATTTGCATGAAATTGGTGGGAAAGTGCTTATTTCATCCATCTTTAGAGGCTCACAAAGTTTCACTTCATAATTCTTCTCCTAGGACACTTTGCAACAAAATGGGGCTGATATGCCACTTGTGGCATATGAGTCCCAGTATACCTATTTTCAAACTTTCTCTATAGATCTTGATTCAGGTTCCTGAATTTCATTTTGTCTTGAAACCCTGAAACTAGGTTCGAAATCACCCAACTTGGCATATGATTCCCAGGTGTTACTTGCTTAAAATCAGCATTTTTCGAGTTCGGATCTTCATCAAGCCTCTTAAAATGTTTGGGGTGCACCCTCTGTAATTTCTCAATTTATTACTTTGATTTGAAACTCATTTCTAGGTCATTTATTTAAGTTTTGCATGTCATTAGGTTTTACATTTCTTGTCTTTCCAAGCCCTAGCTTGGTGATGAACCCCTTTTATACCTCTAATCACACCCTAGGACACCCTTATTGCAGATCTCTTTCCCTTATTCCATCCCTTGGTTAGGATCTCTAGGGAACTCCATTGAATGAAGGCTATGTAGGAAATTGAATTGTTCTATATCATAAAACATTGATTGTGGCCACAATTTTTGATGTTTCATTTTAATTGAATCTAACCTTTAGAAGCCTTTATTTCTGATTTGGAGTGCATCATAGTCCTAGATCTAGCTTACATTAACTTTGCATGGGTCTTGCATTAGTTAATTTTCATCTAGGGTTTCAAACTATTGCATTAGTGAAAGTGCATATAGGTTACAGTTTTGCATCTTAGATCATTAAATTTCACTAAAATTCTACAATTGCAAACAATCAACATAGCATACAAGTTAGAAAACTTAGAAACAACTCAAAATTTGCTAAAATTGGTACAAAAACCCTAATCTGGGACTCATACACCCCTCTGGGTGATTTAGTCCCAATACAAGTTGTTTTTCCTACTTTATGGGAATTTTGTGTTGTGAATTTACAGAATTTAGCCCTTCAAAAACCGACTAGGAATCATACACCCCTTTGGGAGAATTTGTCTGGATCAAACTTGAGCTACCTTTTATGACATTAAAAGCAGTATTATTTTGTACTTTTGTTTTGCTTTATCATTGAATAACTATTTCAATTTTTGAGTTTATGTTACATGCATTTCATTAGATATAGCTTAATTTGGTTCACTTCATGCATTGCTTAATTTCAAATTTTCATTTATGACATTTCATTTTTAGATTTTTTCATAGTGTAATCAGCAAATTACCTCATTTAGAATTTGAAAAATTTCATAAATACACATTTCATTCTAGGTCTTTACATTGCATTTTAAGTCTCTTTCCATTTTTTAGTTTACATAGATTACTTTTCACAAATGTTAGTATCTATATTTTCTAAGTTTGCAAAGAAAAAGTTCATCAATAAGCATGTTAGTCATTCATTCAATACATTTCCTAGTTATGAGAGTCTCTTAGTGCAAGAGAATGAAAATGTTGATGCTTGCCTTAAATGTACACCCCCTCTTATCTTTCCTAATTATGAAAATGATGTGATAGAAGAGGATACAAGCATAGATAACAATGACGATC
>VDFB02148233.1:0-13269 GCA_007258455.2 Sequoia sempervirens
TGTAGTAAACCTGCCGGGTGAGTATTCTCCTGCTTGTTCTGCTGACAAACAGGGCACTCACGCACATACTGAAGAACATCTCTCTTGAGACCTTTCCACGTGAACCTCTCCCGTATCTGCCTGTAAGTCTTGAAGTAACCGGGATGTCCTGCTGTGGGAATATCATGAAAGGCCCTCATAACCATGTTCTTCCCCTCAGAACCGGGAATCAAAAATATCCTGTGCTTGTAAATGATCAAATCATTTACAAGTGTGTACCTGGTATCTACTGCTGATCCCTCGACAATGCTGGAGGCCCAACTGTCCTTGGCATACTCTGCCACTATCAAATGCCTCCAATCCTCTGTAATCTGAACCATAGTGCCTTTCATCACGGTCGTGATGAAATGCATCGCCACTCGTTAAGTACCTTTGATATATGAAATATCAAAGTCATAAACACTATGACTTCACGACCTCCTGGCATGCATTTGTTGAGATCAGCTGCCCTAAAAGTGTCACAAGAGTACATTATGATGGAGTCTTGATGCAAAATTGCTGCCAACAGATATTGCACGATTTGGCTAAGGCATGCATGTCAGCGACATCTCTTTTGTAGTGCCTTGCTATACAACCTCTCGGGTCCTCTGAGCTTGCGGCTCTCATAAACTATTGGGTGCTTGTCCTGCATAAGCACCGCACCAATGCCCTCACCTGATGCATCACACTGAAGCTCAAACGGCTTCGTAAAGTCCGGTAGTGCCAAAACAGGGCAAGTGGTCATCAGCTCCTTGAACTTCTCAAAACACTCCTGTGCTTCGGAAGTCCAAACAAACGCCCCCTTCTTCATCAAATCTGTCGCCGGGCTGCATGTGCGTGAATAACCATTCCATACGAATCTGGTAGAATCCACTGTAGAAACCCTCTCAAAGCCGGAGGTTAGCGGTGTGGGCCAATCAACAATGGCGGATCTTCTCGGGATCCATCGCCTCCATCCATGATAATATGAAATGGGTATAACAGATTCGGTCATCCCCGTCGCGGATTCGCTTAGCGAGTACCAAGGACTCCTCTCAAGATGCTCAATGGAGTCTCCAAATGGGCGAGGTGCTCTCTGCCAAGTCGGTATGTCGGGGTATCATCGAAGAAAACCAACACAATCCTCCTCAGCAAAGAATGAAATACTCTGTTCATGGTAGACTGAAAGGTAGCTGGCGCGTTAGTGAGCCCAAATGGCATCACTACGAACTCGAAGTGCCCACAATGACATCTGAAGGCTGTCTTCTCTATGTCCTGCTCACGGACTCTAATCTGGTGATAACCCGACCGTAAATCAATCTTCGTGAAATAACATGCCCCATGAAGCTCATCAATCAACTCATCTATCCTCGGTATCGGGTATCTGTTTTTGATTGTCCTCTTATTCAGGACCCTGTAATCAATGCACATGCGCAACGTTCCATCCTTCTTCTTCACCAATACAACAGAAGAAGCGAACGGCGACTTACTAGGTCTAATGTGACCCATAGCCAGTAACTCCTTTATGGTCTTCTCAATCTCATCCTTCAATCTTTTCGGATGTCTGTAAGGAGTTATCATGATGGGTTTTGCACCCTCTTCGAGCTCAATAATGTGCTCGATCCCTCTATCTGGAGGTCTACCTGGCGGAATATCACTGAACAGCTTATCATGCTTGACTCTGATCTTCTGAATGTCCGGATGATACTCTGTCTTCTGCTGTCCCTCCTGTAAAGGTGCTAAATGACACTCGGCAGCCCACTCTACCATGTCATGACGCATGAGCCGCTCCATTCGGCGAAAGGAAATTGTTTTAAGGTCGCTGTCCCGTATTGCCTTAAGAATGTGAGTCTTCCCGTCGACCTCAAAACGTATCTCCATATCCTTGAGACGAAGTGTGACCTCCTCCAGTGAGTGCAACCACTTCATTCCCAATACTAAATCGATGTCTCCCATATTGACAACATAATAATCTGCCTTGAACTCATAGTTGTTCAAGCGTAATGGAAGATCTCTAATCATGCGTTCGCATCTCAAAGTGTACCCATCTGCCACTTTGACTCTGATGCCCTCAAACTCCTCTGTGATAAGCCCTCGTTTCTCAACGAACCTAGCATCAATAAAATTATGTGTAGCTCCTGTATCCAATAGGGTAATGACCCTCTGACCTGCTAATACACCACGGAGCCGGAAAGAACCCTCCTGCTGAATGCTAGACAATCTGCCCTCCTGTATCTGAAGCTCGGGCTCTACCTCCACTCTATGCTCTGGAGTCTCTGTCTCTGACTCATCTGAATGCTCAGGCTGCTCTGAATTTTCTGATTCGGAGTCTTCATAGTATGCCCACATAACACGATTCGCCTTGCCCTTAGGTCTTAGAGGGCAATCGTGATTGGCATCATACGGTCCCTTGCAGTAAAAGCATAACTTTTTCCTGCGAAGGTCATTCAGGGCCTCACGATCCAAGGGTGGGAAGGCTGATTTACCCTTCGAATCGTTTCTATAATCTGATTTGTTTTTGTTATAATCAGATTTGTCATTGTTTTTATTAAACCCTTTGTTGTCTCGGAACGATGAAGAACCTCTGGAGTTAAATTTATTTGCCGGGGCTGCGAACTCCATGTTACGTGCCTTCCTCATCGCCTCCTGTAATGATGGAGGGTCAAAGGCTTTTATCCAGCCTTTAAGTGGTTCTGATAAACCCTCCATAAAGAGAACTACCAACCGCCTCTCAGATATGCTCGGAACCATGACGGAAAGTCTCTGAAAGTCGCTGATGTACGTCTCGAGATTGCCACTCTGCCTCAACTGTGCCAAATCTCTGAAGTAAGTCTCCGGATCCTTCCTATCAAATCTCTCAACCAGCCTGTCTACGAACTCCTGATATGAAGTGATCCTATCATGATGTAGCGTCACCATACCGTGATGCCACCAGTCATATGCTACTCCCTCGAGGTGCAGTGTAGCGTAACGGATAGCGTCTCTCTCAGCCATCGGACGCAAGGTAAGGAATGTATCAAGCTTGCTAATCCAAGCTTGGGCTGTCATCTTCCCACTGCCATCAAACATTATCAGATTCAACCTGTTCGTTGCATGTTTGAGTCATTGATTATTTAGGTCTCAATCACGGCGAGCCTATTAATGTTCAACCTCATTAACGATAAAGCGGTCAAAAGAGTGATCCAGTTCATTGCGGGAAATTATCAACTCCACTCCTCGTTTCTTTGCCATAAGGTTATCGACCAAACAAATCATCCGTCCTCCTCGCATAGCCTCATGTGAACTCGGTCACCAAATGAGCGTAGGCCTTGTAGGCCTATCGGTATCCGTGTAACCATCCCTAGAGTGCTCAAGTGACCCATCCTCTGTCATGTGCGATGTAGTGGCCGGTCTCCTCAGTCCCTAATCTGCGATTACTGTATGCTGCACCAACATGTAATACATCTCGTCGGATCGGCGTTTGTCTGCGAATATCTAAGTGTGAGTAAGACCGGGATCATCGATCTCGGTTGTTAGAAAGGGGATATCGATAAATTATCTCATTTCTCTGACCCTATCATTTCACATGCGATACGATCTCCGGGTACACTGCTCAAGAAACTGCGTTGCCTTTCAAACAAGGCACGTCTGCGAGTGTAGTACCTGTATGTATCAAAATCCTCTGGCTGCATGTGATGGCCAAACCCTAGGATGGCAGAATCAAGCTCTGATACCACTGTAGAAACCCCTGGTTTCCCCCTGTTACTGCTCTGACTGATATTTCAAGTTTTTCTGACGTTTTTAGGTTTTTGAGTTTTTTGTGTTTTTGAAGCAATAATGAGAAGGTACGATTTTGACAATAAATGCTAATAAATTCACTAAAAATCAAAGATCTCTGGAAATGCAACAATATCGATGCCAGTATGCTTTATTCAACTTTTCTATGGATTACAATGATACCCAGATGCATACAACAAATTAAATGAAGAATTTTTAATATTTTAAAAACCTGGTTTTTGCTGCTGCTGAGGTACAGAAAGGTACGGCTGCAATAAATGAGTCCTTTTCCCTCCAATTTGAAGATGCCAGATGATGATCCTCTGATATGCGCCACTACTGGGATTGACAGGGAGCCAAATAAGAAGGCGTTTCTCCCTCTGTGCAAAAGACGCCTCCAGAGAAGATGTACGGCCTGTCAGATCTGTACGGCCTGTCAGAAAACAGCCACTAGAAAGTACGGCCTTCACAAACACTGGTATTCAGGTCTCTGAAATGGTACGCCCTGGTTATTAGATGATATCCGGATGCAAATAACTGATAATAACTGAAGATGTAATTTCCTCTGAAGCTCTGTAGTTTCCTCTGAAATAAGAAAACCTCTGTAGGCAATAAATCGAGTGATATTGCACACTCTCTGAACTGCTTTCCGCTGGAGATGGCTCGTTCTCCAAGGAATCGAACGTGAAACCCTAAGTCTCAGGCTCAGACCAAAAATTGATCAATATCAAATTCAATAATCTCATAATGGCACAAATCCCAATGCAAAACCCTCTTAAGGCTGAAAAGTGCGATTTCCTTAAGAATAGGGTTTTCATTAAAATATTCATATTTTAATCTTTTTAATTCTCCATAGTTCTCAGCTGAATATTTTAATTTCAATCAAATGTGAAACTGGCCCCTTCTGATGATGGGCGCACCCCTCAAGGCAATCACTTAAGTTATAATTTAAAATTATAACTTTATAATATAAACATTAAATAATTAATATTTAATCAATATAATTAAATATTAATATTTCTCCCGTCACTTGTCCGTTTCACCATTTCCGTCACGATCTTTGTGAACTCACGAGTGATCCCGATGCCTTGCAGTAAGCTGCCAAAATAGCGATTAGGGTCCCTGTACGCCAAGGCTGCTAAAAATAGTGCAGCTGACCTCCGTCAGGCAGAGCGAAAGACAAGCGATCAATCCTGGTGAAGGCGAATTGCAGCCTCGAGATGACCCCTATCCAGTCCATGTGTCCCTGACCCCTCTGAGGAATTGAGTATGATAGGCCAATCACATCCGTCTGAGGGATGTCGAGAAGGGGACATGACATAAACCCTGAAAAACAAGCCATGTTAGGCAATATAAATCATTTATTTCAAATTCATGACTTGTTATAAATAATTTACACAAATTTTTGGGGATCAGGCTTTGGGCTTACCCCTTATCTTATACCACTTACATTTGCACCTAGGAGTTCATTTTTTCACTTTACATGGTTCTTCGAGAATTAGTGATTAGAGATCCCTCATACCTTTTGCTTGCAATGTGAATCTCTTAGGTCATAACTCTATTTGATTGGGTATGAGGATCAGGGATCCCTTATACTTTCTACTTATAGTGTCAACTCCATTTGTTAAGACTTCATTCAATCGGACATTTAAGATTGAGGGTCCCCTTTACTTCTCACACCAACAATGATATTTCCTTAAGTAGTATCCCCGAATTTCAAAATCCAAAAGATGTTTCGAGGTTTGAGGTTCAGGTCTTCCTTTTACCGCTTTTTAGAGATGTTATTGAGACTTAAGAGGTAAGCCCGATCTAATAATTCCAAGGTACGTTTCAAGGATCAAAGTTTGGAGGTACTTCTTACGAATTGTTAAAACTTTAAGTATTGGTTAAATCATACATTTCCAACCTAACACCCAATTGAATTGAATTCTTAGAAAAGGTTTGTTAAAGGCATGCTTACCAAACTTATGACTTGGCTAAAAGGAAATTAATATCATGGTTTCAGGCATCGGAGATTAGGGTTTAATCTTACTTCCTACCTCAATAAGGAAGTGTACAAAAGGTACATCTGACACTCGAAGTTCAAAAATGACTTTATGGAGAAAAATGTTTGCTAATTGTATATGTCGTCAAGGGTCAGAGATCAGGGATACGATTTACCTCTTTCAACTCTATAAGAAAGGTGATAAATGGTATCTCCGACAATTAAAACTTGAAAGTATTTGACATAATTTTACCATGTCATAGAGGAGGAAGCAGGAGTCGGGGGTCGAGGTTTCACCCTACATTATGTAAATACTTTCGTGTATTGGGTAAGGGAAACTCATGATGCCTGAATCCTGACATGTTCCAAGTTTCAAATGATAAAGCAATAACAAGGCATACCTCGGAAGCTTGAGGCTTGATTCTCAATGATGATATAAAAATCCTTGAATGGCGCACCAAAAAGGCACACAATCTGGTGGGACAACAAAGCCAAAAATTGGAAGAAAAAATGAGGGAAACAAACACGATGAAACAATCAAGAGAATACCCAAGCCAGACTAAGAAAATGAAAGAAAAACAAGAAAAAATCAAAACAACACGACCCAGAAAAATTCTCACACATTTGAACAAGGAACCATTTGAGGATGATCTAAAAAAAGGTATGAATTTAAACTAAACCGTTACAAATGCGTGAAGTGACTGAGAGGGGAAACATGAACAAAAGGCACCACGAGAAAATAAAGAGCAGACGCCCACAAACACAACACAAGCAACCAATGAGCAAATGAATGTGCAACCAAAATTGCAACTAGAGGACATGACCACACATCAATTCACCCGCGAACACTCACAAACCCATAATTCCCACATGCACCAGGAAAACAATAAAAAAGGCTCCAACACATACCGAAAAGGCACAAAATATAAGGGAGTAATATGAATTTATAGAGGTGAAAATGCTAATGAGAGTAAAACTAGGTTTTTAGAGCTTAGGCGCATGAGAATTTGGAAAATGAAAAATCAAAATGAGCAATAAAAATCCTTTTAATAATCGGCCCAACGACCTCCAACCTTGCATTAAATGCATTAAATTTTGAGTGTTAGAGAAATTAAATTTCTTGTTAGTGTGTGGAATTGAAAGGAAATGACAAGACGTGCAAGCAAAATGACGCGTCGCCATCAACGGCTAATGGTAAGGTATGCTCCAAGGAGAAACTTTAACCCAAGAAGCCCAACAAAGAAAAAATTAAAAGCAAAGAAGGTCGAAGGAAAGGGATTGGGGTCAAGCCTAACAAGGAAGGTATACCCTTCCTCATAAGTCTGAAATCTCACAACCCAAAAGAAAACAGAGGAAAGAAGAAAACAAAGGAAAGGGAAGGGAAGGAGAAGGAAAAATGAAAGAAGGAAGGGAAACAAAGATACACAAAATGAAATGAGGGGGTTCCCATTTTTCCAAGGGAAAAAAGGGGCATGAGTGTGAAGGCAAAAAATATATGTGTGTGCACACACAAAGTTACACTTGATGTTTGTTGAGTAGATAGAGGTATGGGGAATTTTTCCACCTGGTTTCACAAGTTTGAGATATTCCCCAGTGGTGGTTATATAGGAGAAATCACATTGGCATATTTTATTTGCATTAACCATCATATTTGATTCAAGTACAACTTCCTAGCAATTTACCTATGTTGGTTGGATTCAGTGCGATTATGGATATCGTAACCCTAATGTGAAAGCCTAGTGAAGTTTGTGTGTTCAAATATTAAAATTTTAATTTTCTACAAAATTAATTCAAATTTATGCTTAAATGGATTAAATGGTTAAACTATATGTTAAATGGTGTTTTTGAGTCGATTTAATCGATTGAATTGATTTTGGGAGAAATTGAGGAAGTTTTGAATTCCACAATTAGAAAATGAATTTTTAATTAATTAATTGGGTTTTGGAATGGGTAAATAGGAAAAATATTTCTATTTTTCATTTTTATGTTGTGAAATTGGGAAAACAATGAGACATAAAATCTTTATTTTGAGCAATTTGAAAATTATTGATTGGGAGAGAAATTCTTATTGGAATTTGTAAAATTTAGATCCATCAGGATAGGAATCGGGAAGGGATCTTTTCTGCTTAATTTTGTGACTTCTCATTTGGCATGCTTCACAAATTTCACATTTTAAAATTTGAAGGGTATTGAGGTATTTTTCTTTTTTTTATTCGTTTGAGAAATTTTCTTCAAGTTTGTTTGTAGGAGAATTATTAGGGGAGTGTAGAATCCTCCCATCTCCTTTTATTTCACAAATTTAATTATGTAATGTATATATTTATTTAAATTTTTCAAAATTTCAAAATGGCAGGGTTACCATGGCCAATTTTTCAGAAAATGATGAAAATGTTGATTTTATAGCTTAAGAAGGGTGTTGGACTTATTTACAACCAAAGGATATTGTTAGAAAATTGATTTTGAAAATTTTAGTTTTTGATCAAAATCCATGGTGGATTTGGGAATGTTTATGCTTTTATGCATTGAATTTTTTTTGAAAAAATGAAAGTTTTGTATGAAAATGATTGACTTTGGATTTTTGGAAAATATGGAAAATTGTGAAATGAGATTTTATACATTATGGGAAAGTATCATTGAGTTTGGAAAAATATGTATATTTGCATTGGTTTTTGTGCCATGCTCATTAAAAGGTGTGATGAGCTTAGGGTCTAAGTGTTAGAGAGAGTGATGGGAGAGGCTCCCAAGTGAACCTGGCCCATAGTGATGCATAGGAAATCACAGTGTGGGAGTTGCTTAATAATAAGGTAAATAATGAAAAAGGGGTAATAAACTAATAAGATAATGATATCCCTCTCATTCCTTGAGTGCTTGTAAAGGATAAGGATGATCAAGGAAGACAAGCTACTCAAGGAGTGTAAGACTTTAAAGGTCAAGTATTCTCATCAGTATGAGAGGATACTTGATTCTGCATTGAGCCCCATGTGAGTTTCCATGATGACACTCCATCTTTTTCTCTCTAAAATTTAACCCTTGTAGAGTAGATTAGATTGAGTAGCACATGAAATATATGCAATTCCTTGATGTTTGTGTTACTCTATTACATTGTATACTATTTATTCTTTGTATCTTGCATGAGTGGATAACCTATATCTCCCCTATGCATTATGTGTGTGAGTGTTTGGACCATTGTGACTATCTCCTAGCATGATGGGGTGAGCCTACGGGTATCACATGGTTGGGTGGCATGGAACCACCATTGGGGATTGGAGGTTCTTAGATTGAGCGATGACATAGTATCTTTTATTTTCAAGTTTAACTCATGCAAATTGATGTATATTATTCATTTATATTGTAAAATTATTATTTGGAACTTATCTTTGGATATGGTTGTAACTTGTAAAAGAAAAAAGTACTTTAGTCATTTTGCATGTCTCAATGTTGGTACGGAGTATGATTTCTTATGCATATGCTTATCATGATGTTAAAATTCATAACAAAACCTAGCCTAATATTTTATTTAGTGTTTAAAATGAACCTAAGTGTCAATTTTGATAGTTGGGTAATCTGGTATTGCACCAAGGTGGCTTGGTCAAACACTAAGTTAAACCTAGTTCCCAAAAAAATTACTAACACTATTGGGGTGACATGGTATTAGGTGGGATGACCTGGTAGCATACTGGGGTGGCCTAGTGTTTAGGGTTGCCTAGTTTTGTATGCCATAAAACTCAAAAAATTGGTTAAGTGTGCTGGGGTGGCTTGGTACTGTGCAAGGGCAGCCTCATTCCCATACAAAAACCAAAGGGGGAATCCTCTTAACCACTGATAGGTAGAGGTTTTCTAAGCCCTATTCCTTTTTTATCTATAATTTTTATGCCTTGTATATTTTTTGTTCTAGTCACGTTTTGGTCATCTAAAACTTCAAAAAAACTAGTCAACATATTTACAACTTTTAACTTTCTCTTTCCTTATGTTTTTAGGACTTTGTTTGAAAAATAATTTGTAAACAAAATTTGTTCACCATAGTCTTAGGGTCATATTAGTGCTTTGACTTAGTTCTCAAGTGTCATCATTGAGGAATGATGTCATCTCTTGCATCATTTTGCATGAAACCTTTTGAAAGGACCTTTTTGTCAAACTTACAGTTGTGGGAGATCATTCTCCTAGTCTTGTGAAGGCTACATAAGGTTGGAATTATTCTTTGTTAGTATTGTAAGTGTTTCCAAAATTCCTACTAAGCTAGGGATGTGTGGAGTTGTACAATTCCGCTTGTGTGATGCTTTGTTTCAACGAGACATCATGAGTAGACCTAGTGTGTCTATTTGCATTATGGATTCCTAAACATTATATCTTGTACTTCAAAAATAAAATAATCCCATCTATTTGAGGTAGTGTCTCGTGGGTTCCATGGCGGGGCATTATATGTGCGTGTGTGAGTGTGTGTGTGTATGTTTATATAAGCATACATATATACATATACATATGTATACATATATATACATGTATATGCATATATATTTATGTATGTATGCATATGTATGCATATATGTATGTATTTATAAATACATATATAAATATATAAATATACATATATATACATGTATATTTATATCTCTATACATATATGTATCTATATATATGCATATTTTTAGTATATATAAATATACATGTCTATATATGTCTTTTGTGAAATGTTAGAGAATGATATAATGACAATAAGGTTGTGATGCTGGGTTTTTTTGCACTTCTAAACATAGATAATGCATAAGTGCATCACCTCTCTTGAAAGACAATTTCCTACAAGTGAATTGCAAAAAAATATCGCAAGGTCTCTTGGGTGTCAGGTCATGACTTGGAATAATTCAGTTGGTTCATGTGATTTTTTGGTAATCACAGGACAACCTTACGTACGTTAAGTTGGAGGGATATTGGTTCCTTAAATGGAGTTCCTAATATTTTGACAATGATGTACAATTGCTGGAAGTTTAGAACATCAGTCTAAAACTCCACTTTTATCATCATATTTGGCTTTACAATGATGCTAGAACTTTGCCTAAATTACTATTTCAAAGAAAGGTCAAAAGGGAAGCAAAAGGAGGAAGTTCCTAGACCTAAAACTCCTAATGAACAATGACAATGGAGGATACTATAGTGGAAAACCTTCCTGAAACTAAGTTCCACTTAACCAAATCAACTAACAGTATCATGAAATTAGTGCTATCCTCTAAGGTCTGTAGATTTTCAACTATTCATTCACCATAAAGCATGAATAAAAGATGAATTTTAAGTGAAACAATGAGTTTATATTTAGAATAGCTTTATACAGTTGTTTGTCATCAATAAATGGAAAAAAGCATGAACAAGGAAGGGCATCAACACAACAGTATTCTTCAGCATCAATGAACAACATTCACTAAACTACTAGAAGTATGCAAAATACATAGAACAACAAATTAAATCTACTCAAATCTATCAACTATGAGGAGATGAATCACGAAACATGAAGGAAACTCAAGAATCCACCAAAAAGTAATGAATTTATATTAGAATTTCAGCAGCATGTCTTTACAACAACTCAACTCTCTCTTTGAAAATGAGAGGAAACCCCCTATTTATAGTTTTCAAAAAGAAAAAATGAATGGCCAAGTTTTAATCTCATTGTGTGGCCAAGATTCACTACAAATTAGGGTTTCACCCACCCCTAATATTTTACTATTTAAAAATACATTCTTTGTCTTTTCTCTATTTTTTCCTCTAGTGCCTTGTCACTGTAGCGCTTTTGTCCTGTAGTGATTAGGCCTTTTGGTTGCAGCTACACTATGAGGAGCTCATCATCTATGACCAGTTTTCCTTGATTTTTCTGGACAATAGTGTATTCCACAAATTTTCCCATCAGCGTCTGAAGTTTATCCCACTCTATTATATCTTATTGGAGCACTTGGAAGGATAGTTTCTTCAATCTACCAGTGATCAGCTCCCAATTCTTCATACACTTAGGCATGTTCTTGATCACCTGCTCTAATTGCGCAAAGGCTTGAGTAGCAAAGTCCATAAAGTCTCACGTTAGTGATTTTGTGGCCCTGTTCTCCACTTTCTTATGAAAATACGACCTAATCTTCTCGAGGTCTAGTTCGACGGCTGGCATGCCATAATCTATCACGAGCTTTAGATATTCTTCACAATCTACCCTATGTTCTTTGACCCACTCCAGGTCGAGCTCTACTTCATGGAGCACCCGCTCCAAGACTTCTCTTCTATGGTCTAGGCCCATTTTCCACATCTCGACCAGCCAATGATCATCCTTCACTATAGCCAACTCCTTCTCCCAGGTTCTCTCGAGCATCTTGAGGATAGCCTTGAGTTTAGGATATGTAATCCTATATAGCTCAGGGAAGTTCTTACAAATTATTTCAGCGCCCTCAAGCTACTTTGGTACTTCCCAGAACTTGTTGGTCATTTGGATAGCATGACCAATTCTCTTTTCCAGCTTGTTGGTCGTTTGGATAGCATGACCAATTCTCTTTTCCAGCTTGCTTAGGTGATCTTTGGAGAGAAGCAAGGGTGGGTTTGACGATGTCGTTGGTAGCTCCTTAGTAGAAGACCACTATCGTATGTAGGCAATGAGTTCTGCCACTTGTGCCTTCAACCCCTCCTTGGAGGATTGTCCCTTGCTCATTTGATGAACAATTGTGGCTACCGACCCTTGGAGCTAATCAATCTTTTAGCAGTACCTAGGTTGATGGTGGAGATATTATAGCTAACTCCTTCTCCCTTCTCCATTACTAGAGTGGCAAGTTGTACTGTCCTTGATCCAGATGCATCCATTGTGATGTGGGATCAGACCCTCGACTTCTTTTCTTTCTTTGCTCCTATTTGAGATCGTGCTAAGATAGCCTCCAGTCTTTCCTTGGGATCCATGAGAATGGGGGTCTTCTTTTGTAGTTTCTTCTCTAACCATTATGGAATTTGAGATCCCTCCTTTGGTTGGATCTCTCCTTCCTTGTGATTTGAGGCTTCTCGCTCTACCTTCTCTTCTTCTTCCTCACCTGAGTCCTGGATGAATATTTTCTTTTCTTCAAACAACCCAGTAGTAGGTACATTTTATTTAGGGTTTTCCTCTCCCTCAGGTACCTTTTCTTCTTCTTGATTGAGCCCTTCATGGCGTTCTGGCCCAGGGCTCCTTTTCATTTCAGCCTCTTCTTCAGGCTTATCTTCTTCTTCTTCAGCTTCAGCTTCTTTCTTTCCCTTGTCTTTCTCAGGGGGTATTTCTTCTTCTTGATCGATACTTTCATCTTGTCCCTTTACTGGAGGCTCTATAGAAATTTCTATATCATCACCAATTTCCTCCTTTTCTTTGGAAGAGTGCCTCTCAACCTCCTCTGTGACGTCTTTGAGTTGCTTGGACAACTCCTCCTCAAGCTCCTGGTTAGAAGATTCTACTACATATTTGGTACTATGATCTTCAACATCTTATTCTAAGGATTGTGACCCTTCTTCTTCATATACCACCTCATCTATTGTCGCATTCTAATGCT
>VDFB02148234.1:0-24762 GCA_007258455.2 Sequoia sempervirens
TTCCTTGTAAACTTCTGACTTTAGAAGGACCACACAAGCCAGTATGCACAAGCTCCAACACTTCATTTGAACAATATTGTTTGCTCTAGAATGAAACTTTGGTTGCTTCCCTAACTGACATTCCTTGCATATAACATTAGTAGGTTTTATCAACTTAGGAGGATCTCTCACTGCCTAAGTAGGACTTATCTTGATAATATTGTCAAAGTTTATATGACACAATCTCCTATGCCACAACCAACTTTCATCAACTTGACCAATCAGACAACTTTTACCAGTAGCACTTAAGTGAAAGATATTACCTTTTGTTTTGTGCTTGATTCAATCACATTTCTAGAACTCCCCAATATTGTACTCTTTCCATCCTTGAATTGAAGATTGTATCCTTTGTCAACCATTTGTCCAACACTTAAGAGATTATTAGCTGCAAACCTTCCACATATAGAACACCATTAGTATTATGCTTGCCATGAGAGAAATGGATTCTCTATCATGAGATACACCAACTTTGTCATCACCAAATCTTCTGACACCACCATCATGTACTTTTCCAAGCTCTACAAATTTACTTTTTATCACCTATCATGTGATGAGCATCCAACATCAATCACCCATTCATCTTTTTCAACTCGACAGCTAGATCTTTCTCCACATTTATTACCAACTAAGCGGTCAGTAGGTACTGGATCATTTTCCTTGATAGCAATAAATGCCCATTCATCCTCACCTACATTCCCTTTATTAGATTCATCATTTGTCACACCTTCATCAGCAGCATAATAACACTTTCTTTGGAATCTAGGCTTGTTAGGTCTTGGCTTAGGAACTCTTTCCAGATACCTTGAGGAAAAATGACCAATATTATTATAAGAAAAACACTTAAGAGGCAATTTCCCTTTATAATTACCTTCTCCTTTGGCTACCCTCTTAACAATAAGTGCTTCAAGCTCATTTGGTTTTCTCTCTTCTTCTTCAATCTCTCTCATTTCTTGCTCATACTTGGACATTTTTCTAGAATAACTTTCTCTCAGACCATATCTTTTCTTATCTTTTCCAGAGATAGTAGCTTTGGATATATATATTATCCTAGGAAGAGATTCACCAAACTCACTTAATAACTCAAAGCAAGCTTACCAATCAACATGTATTTTGGTTACATTTGTCACAATCTAGATCTCCTTAGTAGCAGCAACTTTGTGTTTGTATGCAACAAACAAGGATCTCGAAAGACTTTAAATAACAATTCTAATTCTTCCAATATTCCACCAAATGCACTGGGATACTACACACAAGTTCATTCACTCTCTCAGATAAAAGAAGTGACGCTTCCTATCTTCACCCATTCTCAACATTTCATATTTCCCTTTCAGGCTTTGCAACTTAGCAATCTTCACATGGGTATCACCTTCATACAAAGTTTCCAACTTTTTCCAGATCTCATAAGCATTATTTAGCTCCATTACATTTGTCATCTCAGAATCAATTAGAGCAAACAAAAATGCTTCCTTAGCCCTGATATTGTACTTAGCTTCCTTAATCTCACCTATAGTAGAAGGACCATTCTGTGGGATGATATATCTATTCTTTGTAATTGTCCAATAAGGTTCACCAATGCATCTCAAATGACACACCATTTGATTCTTCCATAGAGAATAATTTGTTCCATCAAATCTCAAACCATCCTTCTTATATGTAGCCATCCCAGATCACCTCAAGCTTTTAAAATTCTTCTGAGGAACCTACTCTGATACCAATTGTTGGCAGCACAAGGGAAGACAACTGAGAGGGGGGGTGAATTAGTTGTCATATAAATTATACTTATTAAACTTATTCTCAAATCTAATAAATAAACATGAAAGCATAAACCATCACCACATTAGAAACACATATAACACCAAGATTTTTACATGGAAACCCTATTAGGGGAAAAACCACTATGGAGGTTAGTCCACAAGATTATATTATTGACAGATGGTCAGTGCTCCCCTCAAGATTTGTGACATGGACTAACTACCTCCCATAGATCTGTTAACTCTAGTAGTTGTATCGGGCATTAACAGGTCGATCTTTTGGTGCAACAACAACTGTAGGTCAACAATTGGTATCAAATACAAAGGTGTCAAGTTCGAATCCCCTCGGGTAACACTGAGGGGGAGTTTGTTGGTAGATGGTTAGTGCTCCCTCAAGATTCATGACATGGACTAACTGCCTCTCATGGATCCATTCACTTTGGTAGTTGTAACAAGCATTAACGAGTCAATCTTTTGGTGCAATGGCAACTGTGGGCCAACATATACCTTGTTAAAAGTATAAAATAATTATAAATAGGGAATGCACATGCATTTAGGCACACTACCTAGAGCTCACTGCTCAAATACAAAAAGGATTACTACCCAAAGGAAGACTCACTATCTTACAGAAACATTTAGATTACATCCAGAAGATTTTGAACTAAGAAAATAGCATCTTCTAATGCCTGGTTATAGTTCTAGTTAAGCACATAAACTATTTCTTCTTCTCACTCTTCTTCACAGTTCACTTCTTCCTTCAAAAGATTAGAACATTATTCACACATAGCACTCACACACCATCACACACCATGCACTCAAATGATATAAACAATTAATCATATATATCTGCAACTAAGGATAACATCAACTACATGTCGGCTTTAACAAGATATAAAATGTGTACAAATTGTCAGCCCAATCCATAAAAAATTATCAATGTGAACCAAACAATGTCGGCCAAAACATAGTGAGGACCCAAAGTAACATCCTCAAACATGAAACACCTTAAACAATTATGCCTTGAAGATCCACAACATGCTACAATCACCCTATTCACCATGATCATGAATAATATGAACTCACAAAAGAAAATCACCAATCGTGAGCACAATGATCAATGTGGACCAACAAAACAAATAGAGCATGATCTAGAAACATCCACAAGCATCATGAATTACTAAAAAAGCATCCACAATAGCTTAAAGTACTAGAATCACATCATCTTCTTTCAGGAACACCAACTAAAGCAATAGAACAACTATCAAAACACAAATACTCATAACTCAATCAAATCTTCATGTGAATCTCTAAAACTTCATGTGGATAAAGTAGATATACTTATCAACAAACCCTTTAATCCACAAAATCTTATCATCAATATACTGAGTTAGCCACCATAATGAACTTCACTACATCACTGACAACTTGCAACTTATTTTATTACAATTTTCTCAATATCATTGACATATATAGCCTTAAAGACATTAATGCCAATAGTGTTGACATCAATGTCAACCACATATCAACAATATCCAATAGGGTTTTCTAACTATTGTTCATGTGGGTGGAGGCTGCTCTTTGAATTGCAGATTCTAGATCTGGTACCAGTTTGAGGAGATAATTGCTATGCATATGTATTGGACTTGCATATCAGTTGTACCATGTATTGTAACATTGATGTATACTTCCCATTTGTATTTGGGTAAACCTTATTGTAAACAGTGTATTGATGTAACCATTATGATGTACCCTCATGCAATAGATCAGTTGTATATATTTGTTAATTGTTATAAAATATCTTTATGGTTGTTTGTCTGATGTCATGTTCATGTTTATAGTTATGTTAGTAATGTAGTCATGGAAACTTAGAGGACTTTGGTTTAGATTATATGTTATGTTGTATGATGCAATTCATTATTATTTCTCTTAAAGAAAAAAAAATTGTTTCATTATTGTTGCATGTTTGTATTGTCCTTTAGGGTTGTATGGTGGTGTGTTACACTTGGTATCAGACCCTAGGTTCATACACTAGGCACTCTAGATACACGAGCCAATTATGTTGTCCTAGTGCTTAGACTCTTGAGACTATGTTTTCTCCCTTCTATTGTGCTCGCTTAGTAACCCAAGATTTTTCCTTTCGTGGTGTGGGTCCAATGGTGCAGAAAAATGGTGGAAAGGATAGGGCCCATGGTATATTGTGCAATGCACTGAAATTATTTCTATCAGGGATGCATTATGGACCCTTGTGTAGTCTTGTGATGTTTCTCGATGATTTGAATTTGTGTATGTATATGAATAATGTATGTAAAATTATGAATATAGTATGTACAAAATGATAAAACTGTGTTTCCATGCATCTAAAAGTTGTAAAATCATGATTTTGTGTTGAATATGTTATGAGAGCTAGTGTTGTTTAATGAATAAAGTGGAACATATTGTCTGAAAATGATGAATATTTAATGAAAATATGTGCTTTTAGTGCAAAATTATGTTGTGTTTTGTGAAAGTGTAGCATTCTGATGTAATGAATCAAGATTTGATGATTAGTGAATGGTTTATGAGTTTATTTGGTGTGTCTTGGTGAAAGGGAAAGTGTTGCATTACTCATTCATGAGTACCCTACTACGCTATGATTTTCTTTCATGGTGTTCCTAATTGTATGATTATATATATATAGGTTTGACCATTTTATTTGTTGTAGGTTGCAGGTACCAGGCATTGACTCCATCTGAATTAGTAGGTCTAAGCATGCCTCAATCCCAATGGAGTAGCTATTCAGAGATAACATAAGATACCCTACCCTGGCCATCATCCTCGAAGAGGATGAGTATCCAAGTCAATACCCTGCCAATTCTATAATCAGTCTATGTCATTTGAAGTTATGCTTTTTACTCTGGTTGGTGATTAGGTAATTTTTTGACATTCGGTTTACTTGATTATTTGATGTTGCTAGTATTTATGTTAAAGGAAAGGTGGGCATGGTATTATTTAGAAAATTTTAGAATTAATGTGTGTATGTTTTATTCTCATCTTGTTACTCCCAAGAGTAAGTTGAATCTTAGGGGGGGAAGATGTAGTGCCCCTCCATGATTCACCCTATCAGTTATTAGTTGGTCTTGCTTTCGACTATGCTTTGTGATAAGGTGTTGTTTGATATTTGGTTTATTTTCCTTAAAATTGTTTGATTGGTGAATGGGGATTATTTGTTACATTAAAATAAATTTTTAGGTCAAAAGGACACTTTGTCAATTAATATAAATATATTTTTTAAAACAATATGGTTATGATAATGAAAAAATATAATAAATAAAATATGGAATGAAAATTAAAAAAAAAAAATAGAGTGGAAGTAGGGTAATGCGTGATCATCATGGAAAAAACAAGTCCCTTAAGGGCAAAATTTAAAATCGATTAGACAACTTGATGTAAAAATTTGAATAAGTTATCTATATTATTTCAAAAATATGTAAGAATAGAATCAGAGGGAAATTGAATGTAGTTTCTAAACTATTAGGTTTGTTTAAAACAAAAAATCTATTTGGTAAAATTTGAAATTTTAATGCAAAGGGTACTTAAATTTCAGTGGAAAAATAAGTAGGTGTCATTCAACCACCTAACCACAAATAAAATGATAATATTTTTAATAAGATTTTAGATATAAGTAAAGGACTCCATGCCCACATGTGATGCATATTTTTATAATTTTTTTCCAAGTAAATAATTAATTATGAATTTTTATTACAACTTTTTAAAATATAAAACTCGTGATGTCACTACCTTTAACTTAGTCAAAACTTCATGATTTTTTTTTTTTTAAATCATATAGTATTGAAGCATAGAATGTGACGATATTTTGGATTGAAAAAAATGTGATACCATTTGAAAGCTATAGATGTTTTTCAATCAACCTATCAATCATGACTTTAGTCGTGAATTTGAATAGAAAAATAAATAATAATTACTTATTTAATTCAAAGGATAAATTTATATCTGGAAATTTGAGAATCTTTTTTAAAAACCCTTTTTATTTTCATCAATTTTGGGTAAAATAATAGTCATCAGCCACATACCCATCATATGCCACTTTTTACCCATCATGATTATGCACATACCCAGTAATAAATAAGAGTATGATAAATAAATTAAAATCCAATGCATTATTATTTCAGTTTTAAGAAAGATCTAAATATAGATTATTGCTTGTACAGTTTTGTAATTGTTGGGCATGGGGGCATTTGCGGCTTTTTTCTGGGGTGAAGTCAGGGCTTGAAGTGCTGGCTCTCTTCCATCATTTTGAATTCTAAGCCCTCTTCATACAGGAATTTCCTCTAGGCTCGATAGAATACAGACTTCTACATGATACCACGAATCCATGGCATGCCTTCTTGCTGATCTACATTGTACCATTTTATGTTTCCTTAGAAACTATCCCAACCCTGCCATGAGATGGAGTGATGGGGAGTATAGATTCGGTTGTGGGATTGGATTTGAAGCCTGAAATCTACTTGCAATAAGAGGGGTACATAGTGTTGGGTGGTGAATACTTGTAGTGATATTTCTATTCAGCCCTTGGCATCTATTCAACTTGTATTCCCACATTTATATCTCCAAGTATGCATATCTCTAAGCCCTCAAATTTTATTCACTATGCTAGTAATTCTAGGAATAACGAAATAGGACTTGAGCCTAGCTAAAGGCATGCTCTCATTTTATTGACTGTGTTAGTCCGCTGGTTCATGCCCATTGCACCTGGTTTTGTTAGGCCACTGATTGGAATATCTTAGTACATTGATAACTATCGTCTATCACTTATTCAAATCCGATGCTAGAAAAAATATTACAGTGGATGCCTATTTTCATAGTTGCATCGATTAGCATCGCCAATAATCTCCACAAGAACATTGTCCCTACTAAAAATTATGGAAAAAATTCTCATCTCTTGATCAATCTCGCTTGCGACCTATGCACAAATAGTTTAGTCTTTAGCTCGGCTAGGTTTTTGGCCAAATGTCACTATGACTGGTTTTCATTCGAAAGATAATGCCTTGCACATTATATGTTGCTTTTGTGCTTAGACTGAATCATGGTTTGGAGGAGCTTATTTGTCTTTGTATAGCAACAAGAACCATATTAGTGAACCAAGCTCTATCAAGCTCTATTGAAACATCTTACTTTTTCCATCCTTTCTCTGGCTTTGAATCAGACTGCATCCAAGTATCTCTTTATTCCTTCTATCTTTCATCAATCTCACCTTCCTTTGATCATTCCGCCTGCTTGTCTCATAAAAAAATCTTCTCAGAGACAGACACACACATTTTGAAAACAAAAAAGAGAATTCAACCAAACCTTCAAATTGAGATCCTATCAATCCACTATTGGAGGAAGAAATTTACATGTTAAGCAAGTACCGAATCATACCGATCTAATCATATTCACAAGATATGTCTCAAACAAATTGGGTATGTTATCTCCTTGATTTTAAGTTTCAAAGAACAAAGTAGAGACTTCATGTACCACAAGTAACATGTACAATTTTACACAAGAAATGTACGTGTGTGAGATAAATGCACAATCTTAGGATTGGGAAATGCAGATTTTGGTTTCCTCTGGAATGGCCTAAAGGGAATGTTTAAATTCTTCGAATTGAATGAATGATGTGTCTTTTCTGCCTCGAAATAAATCTATATATATTTATATTTATGCCTTGGATGAAAATGTATATATTATATGGTAAGATTCATTGTTGCATACCCGTTACATCTATTACAATAACACTGCTTATGTTTAAGACTTCGATACATATATCTTATGAGAGAACTTGAAAAATATAGATTTAGTTTGGAATTATATTTTTTGTACATTTGGGTTATATGTTTATAAATGGAAATCGATGTCTTGTGGCATGCGATTTTAATTTGATGGACCTTTTGATTGCTGATTTATATAAGATTTCCAAGTATACCAATGTTGATATGAAAAGCTTGGTAGTCGCTACTAATTCTTAAATGGTGAGACATCTAATCCTTGGGCACATAGGAGGTTTGTGTCAATTGTGGTTCATGAGAGTAAGAAAAATCAATCTTCGTAGCATTTGCCAATATACAATGCCTAGTGAATCAAATGAGGGAGCATGGTATAAATTAATTCAGACTGAATGGCGAAAATGATCCCATCAAACAGAGTAATCTGGACAATGATTAGAGTTACCTTTTGTGCCCATTTAATACTTTTCCATAGATATTGAACATCGCTATATTTATAGTATCATCACTAAAAATCTCAATAGAGGATGTGATATGTTCTTGCATATTTGTCTTAACCTTAATAGTCATCTAATCTCTTAATCTATTCCTCTGACTCAGAAGAGAATGCATGAGTGGAAAGATCTCTAAAACTGTTAACTTCTCTTCCTCTAATGATCATTGTTGGCAATTTTAAATTAATTCTATTTATGCCCTCTTTCGTACTAAATTCTTTATAGAAAATTCCCTTAAGTGAAGACTTGTCTCTATCATTCATCGATTCATGTATCTCTCACCAAATGATAATATGTTATGTCTTAGGAAGAAAACACCAAAACAAGATGTTTGTCAATGGTCGACCAAAGCCTCCAAAATAAATAAAAGTCTATAAATCCTTAATTCATGTTATTAGTATCTTTTGTTATGACCTTAATGGCAGGTCTCTGATGAGAAAACTTACCATATTTATGTCATCTAATGCCTCATTTACTAATCTTAGAACCTGTCAGCGTAGCCTATGGCACAGGAGAATGGGGAAAAGAGTTTTGCGTTTGTAGAGTCTACAAGGAGTATGTTCTAGTATTTCTCTGTTTCCTTGTGAAAATTTAAGTAAATAGGTATGCAAGACATCTCATATTTCTTTCGAAATAGAAGAACTTTTCTAGGTGCATGTTATCTTTGTTTACTGAAGCAACCTTGTCAGGATTGAATTTTTTTTCTATCAAGCAAACCCAATGCAATATCTATACTTCCACATTTGGATTAATGTCTATCTGCCCCTTATATGTAATTATAGTTGTTTTTGCCTTTACCCTAATTCCCTTTTGGTGTAGATGGGGAGAACTTAGAGATTGAATCAAATCTAATAGGAAAGATGGTCCTATTTATTTTATGTTTAAGTGAATGTATGCTCAGCATCTATGTTGGCTTTCATTTTGATATTATTTATATAAATACATAGATATGTATATGTTTATGTTCGTATTGGTGTATGTTTATTATTAATAAATAGGTATGTTGTTTTATCAATTCTGTAATATTGAAAGTTGCCTTTTATATACATATATTTATATATGTATACATATAAATATATATGCTGAATAGGTATATATTTTTTATATTTATATGTATATATATATAGTTATATATGTATATGTATGATTGCATCTATTAAATGAGAGCTGTTGGAAACTAAATGGAAAACATGATTTATTATATTGAAAAAAATTGGAAGATTTTTTTAATGGAAAGAATTAGATATTTCCTTGTTAATTAGGAACACTAATTTATTTCTTAGATGCTTAATAGTTGAACTCATGGTTACTACGTATAAATATTTATTGGTATTTAAATAATTGGAGTTTGATAAATGAGAAGGTTAGATTATTTTCTCTATTGACTATGAACACTAATTCATTTAAAAACTATTTTTTAGTGGAATAGTAAATCCACCTTGAGTATCATGATTGTTATTGGAATTTTTCTTGTAGGTAACTTTATGTTTGATTATTTAAAATTTGGGGTGGTTATGGTTACTATTCTATGCGGGACTTCCTTTTTGCTAAGTGGTTAAGGAAGTCTTCTAGAGGCTAGGGGGATTTTATGTATGATGGGTTTAATGCTTGAAATGGTTGCATTGTTTATTTGTGTGCATGTATTGTGTAATGCTTTGATTTAAGATATCTCTTCAAGGGTATAATCTGATGACTAAATGCTTGGATTAGACTGAGTGTCTTGATTAGGTGTTTATGAAGTTGTTTATGATGGATTGGTCTGTGCAAAGTATGTTCAAGGTTCTTTGCCTTCAGGAAATGTAAGTTGGTTAACTTCAGTTTCTAGAGGCTTAGGGGAGTAGCTTGTATGATGGATTTTAGGATTATTCATTTTGAAATGGTGGATTATGCCTTTGAAATGGGTATATGAGGGTCTTTAGCCTTACACCATTGATTTAATTTTATGATTGGGTTTTGTGTGCAATATGGTCCATGCCTCGCCTTATGTGTATGTTCATGTGGGTTGTAATTTATGCAAGATGGATTTACCATGTTTGATGTGTTGTGTCTTCTAGATGCTAGTAGGGGGAGTGGCTCTCAATGGGGGCTGGTGCACAAAGTGGCATCCAGGATAACCCATGTGGGAGTTTCTTAATTCAATGATAACCTAATTAATGAATTGGTGGGATGGGTAACTTTCACATTAATCAAGATAATTGGATGTCTCACCCATGCCTATAGTGCTTGTTTAGGCTGAGGATGGGTTGAGAAGGCCTGCTTGGGAAGATCAACTTCCTTGTCCACATGAAAGGAAGGTTGTTCCGTATGTGTTACCCTATGGGGACGATGTCTAGTATGAGGCAACTAGGATAACCATAGATGGGGGTCTGTGTTTAGTGAGAGACAACTAGGATAACCCATGCCAGGACCATGCGATGAAACTCTTCCCTACTACAACCTAGCATTCCCTTGTCTTGTATTTACCTTTATTTTTGTGTGCCTCTAGAAGCAGTGTCTTTGCTATGTGATTTTATGTTGTACATTGTATGTTGGAGTCTTGTTAGCCCTTTGGTGTTGTGTTCCTATCTTCTTGATTGTGTTGTGTAGTGGGACCTTATTGTTATCTCCTAGCATGGGAGGTGGACCTTAGGGTTCCACATGGTTAGGTGGATTGTACTTTTTACTCCATTGGGTTTTCTAGTTGTTGTTCGTGTGCGTGGAGGGTTCTCTTTGAATTGTGGATTCTAAATTTGGTACTAGTTCAAGGAGACAATTACTCTACATATGTATTGGACTTGCATATCAGTTGTACCATGTAGTTTAACATTGGTGTATACTTCCCATTTGTATTTGGGGAAACCTTATTCTAAATAGTGTATTGATGTAACCATTATGATGTACCCTCATGCAATAGAGGTTGTATATATTTGTTAATTATTATAAAATATCTTTATGGATATTTTTATGATGTCATGTTCATGTTTATAGTTGTGTTATTAATGCAGTCATGGAACCTTAGAAGACTTTGGTTTAGATTATATGTCATGTTGTATGATGCGATTCATTGTTATTTCTCTTAAAAATAAATGTTCCATATTGTTGCATGTTTGTGTTGTCCTCTGGGGTTCTATGGTGGGGTGTTACATCTTCCTTGGATATTCTACTAAAAGAAAATATTACAAATGTTACAACAAAATACTAAGAAGGATTGTTGAAAGAGTAAGTGTCAAGGTTGATGAAGATCTATAAAATTTAGTTGTAATAGATGGATATGAGTTAGATGAGCTTGCTTGTGGAGAAGAAGAAGAAGAAGAATAAGCTAAGGAAAAACAAGTACAAAATGAAGAGAAAGAAGTCTGGAAAAGACCCCTCAGACCCTAAATTATGTGTAAAGAAATAATTCTGAAGAAATTTCTTTGGAGACAAAAAAAAAAGGTGTATTGACAAGAAGAAGAGTTTCTAAAGTAGAGGTAAATCTATGTTTACTTTCTAAAATTGAATCAAAGACAATAAGTGAGGCATGAAAAGATGAACATTGGGTGAAGGAAATGAATTAATAACTTTTGTTGATAGTCAAAGAGCATTGTTTTTTTGTTGGAATCAGACTTGGGAACTCGTTCGTATACCTGAAAAACAAAAATATTATTGGAACTAAATTGGTGTTTAGAAACAAGTTGAATGATAATGGGTAAGTGGTAAGAAACAAGGTGAGGCTTGTGTGTAAGGGATATGCACAAGTTGAAGGAATGTATTTTGAGGAGAAATTTGCTCTAATGGTTAGAATGGAAGCAATCAGAATGATTTTGGATTTTGAAACAAATAAAGACTTTAAATTTTATTAGATGGACGTGAAGTCTGCTTTCTTGAATGGAGAACTTGAAGAAGAAGTTTACATGGAACAACCAGAAGAATTTTTAGTTGTCAAATAAGCCTAATATGGTCTACAGATTGAAAAGGCATTGTATGGATTAAAGAAAGTTCTCACAGCTTGGTATACGAGATTGGATAGATATTTGATACAACAAGGAAGATCGAATCTTGATAGTGGTTGTGTATGTTGATGACAATATTTGGAGGTAATGAAGCTATGTGCAGAAAATTTGCAGAAGAGATGCAGAAAGAGTTTGAGATGTATATGTTTGGGGAGATGAATTTCTTCCTTGGGGTACAAATCAATCAAATAGATAAAGGAATATTTATCTCACAATCAAAGTATGTTAAAGATATTTTGAAGAATTTTGGAATGGAAGACTCTGAACTGGTATATACCCCTATAATTACTAGTTGCAAACTGAGTAAGGATGATGAATCCACTAAGGTTGATCAAAGTAAGTACAGATCTATGATTGATGGACTGCTATATCTAACTATTACTAGACTGGATATCATGCATGCACTTTTTCTGGTGGCTATATTTCAAGATCCCAAAGAGGCACATGTTGCAGGAGTGAAGAGGATATTCATATATTTGAAGTGTGCTCTAGATTATGGCTTGTGTTATCTTAAGGATAGAGATTTCACATTGAATGCTTATATAGATGTAGATTGGGTTGGTTGTATTAATGATATGAAAAGTACTAGTGCTGGTGCATTCTTTCTTAGATGTAGATTGGTATTATGGCTTAGCAAGAAAAAAGATTTTGTTTCTTTATCTACTGCAGAGGCTGAGTATATTGCAACATCTTGTTGTACACAAATATTATGGATGAGACAGACATTGAAGGATATCATCATAGTGTATGATAGGCCTATTTCTATCTTTTGTGATAATACAATTGCAATGAATGTTTCAAAGAATCCAGTGATGCACTCAAGGACAAAGAATATATCAATTAGGTATCACTTTATGAGAGAGAAGGTTGTGGAGAATGAAGTAAAGCTTGAATATGTACCTACAAAGAATCATATTGTTGATATGTTTACTAAGGCTCTTCCTAAGGATAATTTTGAGTATCTTCAAGAGAAGATGGGGGTTATTTCCCCTCCTTTGAACTAGATGCGTATGGAGATGCATCAGTCCAGGGGATCTATGGATTCACTCTGTGTTTGGACTAATGTTGGTGGCTACCTATCAGGGGGAGTAGATAGTAACATTGTTGCAATATGGAATATATGTTGTCATGGTGCAAATGTTTTTGAGCTGATTGGGGTGTACTCCTAAGGGGGAGTGTTCAAAGAAATTGCAAGTATCTTGGTTCTATTTCAAAGGGGAACAACAACTCAAAGTATTTTATCCTTTGCCATTGATGTCAAAGAGGGAGAGATAGAAGTCACGAGACAGAAATCATGTGAAAAAGGCAAGTATCAAAGGGAGAAAAGAGAAAAGGAAATAAGTATGAGCTATTGTGTCTTTGATGGTTTTCCACATCTTGTGTTGCCATAAATGACAAAGGGGGAGATTGTTCCAAGTCTGAAAGTGTTGTCATTGATGATAGTGGTATAGTGGTTGAGAATAGATTGTTTCTTTGATTAGTTGGACTATGTTGTCATTAGTTAAGTTTCTTATGTTAACATCTGGTGTTACTTTGATAATATTCTATTTATGGTTAAGACATTTAGGACATTGAGAAAATTGATAAAATGAGGAAACATGATGTTGTAGAGGTATTCATGCTTGTAGAGGTGTTATGGTTTTGCTTCACATTTCTTCTGGATTGAATATTTGTTTATGTGGTTTGGATATGTTGGTTAGAGGTGTTCAGAGTTTCTATATCCAAAATTTTAGCTTTTGGATCAATGATTAGAGGAAGTTATGTTCACTAGTGTGTGAACTGGTTTTGTAGTATTGCCTATAGGGTTGTTTGGGAGAAACGTATTTTCTCTATATTTCTCAGAAATTTTTCTTTAGGTGTTGCAATTATAAAGGTTTGTTCATGATGTTTATCTATTTCTTGTGTCAAGAGGATTAGTGGTTTTAATATAAGAGAGGTTGGGTGCATCCCAAAACCCTCTCAAAACCCCTCAACAAAAACCACAAATCACTCCTTAAATCTATGCTGCATTGTAAACAACTCAGAAAAATCAATTGAAACTTCAACAAAATTTTCTTCATTACTTTGAAAATATGATTACAATAGATTTTCAGCCTCAATGGACTAAGGGACGACAACACATGTCCATACAAACATCTAAAAAATGTATTTTCAACATGCTCAAATAATATCCAAAAAATATGTGCTTAAAAGCTATGCAAATCTACAAAATGATCTTATAAATTCATGGTGAGACTCTATCACTGTGTCTTGGAAGATATCCAATCTTCATTGCTGCTCCAAAAACTTCATTGACCTACAAAAAACACCCCAATATTGTTCTCCATAGAATGCTACGCCAATCTACCTTTCCCCATCAAAAATTTACTTCAAAACTCTTATTATTTCATAATTTCCTGATTATCCACCTCCCTGTCAAGGAATTTATTTCATATGTTTAATTTTACCTTCCTCAACCAGGTACACCATTTTTTGTAGCTGAATATTTAGAGCCTCAAAAAAAAATTAAAACAAAATAAATGTCCATTTCTAGTAGCCCACCAAAGATAGGAAAAGCAATTTTAAATTCTTCCTTTTTTTTACTCCCAAAAAAATAGATGAATAAAAGCAAGTCTGGGTGCCCACTACCACAACCCCTATTATTTAGGAATCATCCACATAGTGTTTTAAAACTCCACATATCAATCCCAATACCCCCATAATTTTTTTCAAATATTTAATAATTAAATGCTTTAAAATTGATTTATTTTTCTTTTTCACCCACAAGGCAATTTTTCAAAGTTGCAAAAGAAATTAATTGACAAATTAATTTATTTGAAGATAAATATTTAGTCATCCTCAACATGTAATCCAAGCCAAAAATATGAAATACCCTCACTCCAAAATTTCCACTCTAAAATTAAGCAAAATAGAGTGAAACAAGATTACCACTAGGCCATGGATGCTCTTGCATCATACACCCAGGGTAATTTGAAATGTTTCATGAGTTAAGCTCATAAAAATTAGTAAATGCTATGCTTATCCTGAAACCATTTCTCTACCTTATCTTCCTTATCATTCCTTCTCTTCTTTTCCTACAATTTGATATCTCTTCCATCTTTTATTCTTCCCCTCCTATTTCTATTTACATAGTTCATCTCCCACCAATATACACTACTATGTTATGAAAAATCATAAAATTTAGTTTCCTCTTCTTTAGTAAAACAATCAAATTCATTTATTAACTCCTCCTCTATTACTGTTGCAACAATTTTTTCATCATCAACCTTGATTCGGTCTTTGTTTTCTTCTTTTCACATGTTTCCCAAAAGATAGTTTTCAGTTGTACACTCTTTCTCTTTTGTATTCACATCAATGTTAGTAACATAATCAAAAGATTCATCTTTTTCATCTTGCAAAAAAATATTATTCATACTAATCTTTGTATCAAATAAGAGTTCATCAACTAATTCAAAGGGAAGTTTACCAATCAACTCAACATTCACTTTTTCATCTTCTTCCTTACTTTCATCTATAATTTATTCATCTACCAATGCATTCTTTGCTGCACTTTCCTCTTCTACATCAATCTTATAATTTTTTATTAAATTAGTTTCAACATCATTTTCACAAAAATTAGATTTTACCTCTTCTCTCTTCTCAGCTACAACCATCTCCTCCATCCCCTTATCACATTCATCAGTCACTTTCCCTTCAAATAAGATATCTATCTTCCTTATCTCCTCTTTGAGTAGGATATCTTCATCTTCACCAAATCCTTCATCAAATATAGGACCCTCAAATTCAATCATATTAGCTTCTACTTCCTCATTTACCTCATTCTTTCCTTCATCCTCTGCTATAACATATTTATCCTCTTCAAATGCTGAAATTTTATCTTCATCTACACTCTTTGCTGTAACTTCTTTCATCTCATATTCCATGCTTTCCAAAAGAAATTTCTCCTCAGCTTTAGATTCAAAAACTTCTTCCCACTCATCTTCTTCTTCCATAGTTTCATTTGTATGACACTCTGCTTCATCTTTTGTCTTCCCTACATTCAAAATATTATTAGAATGAGAAATCAAGTTACCATTACCTCTTATCCTTGCCCAATCTATTTTCAAAGCTTCCACTGCTTGCTTCAGCTCCTAAAATTCTCTTACATTGTCCTTCCTAAGTCTTTCTCTGATTTCCTCAAGTCAAGTAATTGTCAAAATCCATCCAATAATAAAATTCCTTTTTCTCAATCTATTTTCCATACTCAAGGCTTCACAAAGCCTCAATAACACATTTTTTCAAAACCCTCTAAGTTGCGTATACACATGCAACAAATCTCTCACACAATCCAACCCTTAGGTCTTGGTCCAAACTACCTCCAATTGGCACTTCTGCCTGCACACTTAGGAACACTACCTTTGATACCACTAATGTAAGATAGGTTGAGTATAGCCCACATCCCTCTCAAAACCCATCAACAAAAACCACAAATCACTGCTTAAAACTATGCAAGAAATTATGAACAACTTAGAAAAATGAATTGAAACTTCAACACAATTTTCTTCATTGCTTTGGAAATTTTATTACAATAGATTTTCAGTCTCAATGGACTGAGGGACAGCAAAAAAAATTGATACAAACATCTGAAAATACATTCCCAACATGCTCAAACATTATCCAAAAACTATGTGCTTAAAAGCTATGCAAATATACAAAATGATCATGCAAATTCATAGTGAGACTCTATCATTGTGTCTTGGAAGATATCCAATCTTCATTGCTGCTCCAAAAACTTCATTGACCCACAACAAACACCCCAATATTATTCTACAGATAATGCTACACCCATCTATCCTTCCCCCTCAAAAATCTACTTCAAAACTCTTTTATTATTTCATAATTTCCTGATTCTCCACCTCCCAATTAAAGAATTTATTTCATATGCTTAATTTTACCTTGCTCAACCAAGTACACCATTTTATGTAGCTGCATATTTAGAACCTCAAGAAAACAATTAAAAATTTAAATAAATGTCCATTCCCAACAGCCCACCAAAGATAGGAAAAGCAGTTTTAAATTCTTCCTTTTTTTTTACTCTTGAAAAAGAAGATGAATAAAAGCAAGTCTGGGTGCCCACTTCCACAACCCCTATTATTTAGGAATCATGCACAGAGTGTTTTAAAAATCCACATCTCAATCCCAATGCCCCCATAATTTTTTTTAAATATTAATAATTAATTTTTTTTAAATTGCTTTATTTTTCTTTTTCACCCACAAGGCAATTTGTCAACGTTGAACAAGAAATTAATTGGAAAATTAATTTATTTGAAGATAAATATTTATCCATCCTCAACATATAATCCAAGCCAAAAATATGAAATACCATCACTCCAAAATTAATAAAAATAGATTGAAACATGATTACCACTAGGCCATGGATGCTCCTACATCAGGTTTGGTATTTTAGAAGATGAATTTTAGTGTTACAATGTTTGGTAGTGTAGTTTGAGTGTACAAGTTTTGTATATTCTAAAGGTTTGAGTTTTTGTGTGGGATTTTGATGGATTTTAGAAGGATAGAGGAATATTCTAGATCATTATGATGTGTGGCATGTAGTTTGCAAGTCATATTTAGATTTGAGGAAGCATGCAATTCAAAGTTTAATGGTACTTGTATAGGTAACGACCGACCTATTGTTTACACTACATTTGAAGATGGTTGAACTCTAATGAAGGTGTAGCATGGCATGCGAGAATTAATTTTGGTTCCAACTAAGTTTTTTTTTGTTCACTTTCATTCCTATCTACTGTGGGAATGATTAGTGTCAACCTATTTTGAATTTGTAAAGAGTAAAGTGAGTGTAGCCAACTTGATCATGTTTTGCAAGCTATGGATGGTATAAATGCAAAGTGAATTGATGCAAGATGAGGTGTGGAATAGAGTTGAGTTTGGTGATGCAAAATTAAGTGTAGAAGTGTGAATTGTAGTACTAGCTATAACACAAGATTGTTGAATGTAGTGAGTTGAGGTATCTTGATCTCTTGAAGGTTGCTAGTATTGTTAGAACGGTTGTGGTGGATTCTCTCTTGCATTGAGATAATGTTATGTGTAATATCTTATCAACTTTTCTTCTTTCTCTTTCGACAGTGAGCCTAGGTTGTGAGCCTTTCGAGATAGTGCATCATATTTTGGCAGTAAGCTTCCTTGTACCATTTTTTGCAATTACTTATATTGTGAGGTAATCCCCACCGTGGTTTTCCCTCATAAGGTTTTCCACATAAATTTTGTATTCTATTATGTAAGGTGTTGGTTTTTTCAATTTTTGTTATCTAATTTCTAGGTTTAAGCATTATAATAGATTAAGGGTTTAATGAATACATGTATATTTGTTTATTGTTTATGGTTTTAATGTTCTAAATTGATACAAGTGATTCACCCCTCCCTCTCAGTTTTCATTTTCATTCAACAAAGAGAAATTTTAAAATAACTAAAATTTAAATATATGAAAGCACTACTCTAAGGAGCACTCTCAAATAGATCATTGATCTCCCAATATTGATCATAAGAGGAGGGAGGTCGAGCATGTAGAGGAAGTTACATTAGGGGAATACTATGCATCTTACCTAGCTACAATAATGACTAAGGAATTGGTGGAAAGTACAAAATATTACTAAACTTCATTCAAGGAAAATGTCAATGATCTTGTGAAGATCAAATTAAACACTAGAATATCTATGAAGGATTCAAAAAATCACTCTTCATGAGGGGAGACTGATGAATTACTAAAAGAATATTTTACAAGAGGAATATCAATATTACTCTCTTGAATGGAAGTAGTGATAGGAACAAAATAATTTGGGACTTCTTCTATGAGAAGAAAAAATACATAATGGTCTAGATTTGGAAAAGAAGGTAGGTTCATATTTTCCTTTCGATGAGGTGGATTTGGGTAATATTAGTTTTTTATATTGTAACATGCCAACCCTTCAATGAAGTAAGAATTCCTAAGTTTTCACTTTGTGAGTAAATAAACTATGTAACAAGCCATTGCAATAAAAAAAATTCTTTTATTTATTGAGAATATGTGAAAAAAGATTCCAGAACATAGTACAATAAGGATTCCATTTCATTACAATAATTTCACAAGTTACAATCACAAAAGAATGTATACATTAACATACATTGCTCAATATGTGGTGAGTTGTGTGATAGTAGAAGGAGAAGTGCTAACAAGGTGGGAGGAATGTTTTGAAATCTAGAGGTAGGAGATTTTACAGGAAGTGAATCTAATGGAGATGAGGAAACTCAAGATGAGGATGCAAATGGTTCAAGGGATGTGTAGGTCGTCCATGTATGCTTTTTCTAGGATCGATGGCCCTCTCAGGTTGGGAGATCCTTGGGATTTAGTCCCTATCGAGTGCTTGGTGTGGGTAAGTGTTTGGGCCCTTGGTTTAGGGGCACCATCACCTTGGAATGAAAGGGAAAGGAGTCTTGAAGGTTCAACAAATTATTTGAAGGTCTTTCAATCACTATGCAATGAGGAAGTTGCAAAATATGCCAAAATAAGATGTAATGCAATAAGTTGTCCATTAAAGTCAAAAGGTGACAATGAGGTCTAGGGGTAAAAGAGTTTTATTTTCATGTTTTCCTTATGAATAAGGTCTCAATGGCCATTTAATATGTATTTGAAGGTTTTTGATTCATAGTAAGTCAGTTAAGAGGAATTTGCAAAGCAAAGTTGTAAAAGGGTGGTGATTAAGAACAAAAATTGCCAAATTATCATTTTAAAGTCAAACAAAAAGGTGGTTAAGGTAGTTGGTCAGTTCTAAAGGTAGGTTGGAGTTGATACAATGATAAAATGATGTAATTCCTTGAAATAGAGGTTGGTTGTTCAATTTTTTTGGAAGAAGAACTCTCTTTTGTAAACGCTTATCACTGTTTTCATTGATTTTTCTGAACTTTCTTTCTTTGATATAGGCCCGTACAGGTCTATCTTTGCTTGAGGATGTGGGTGTGTACTTATATATGCTTTTTCTTGTATTTACATCTATTTTGGGGGTTTAATTCCACCGTTTGTGTGTGGAGTGTAGCAAGTTCTAGAAACTGCTCTATTTTTAGAAATAGGGGTTTGAAAGCCTCCTAGTGATGCGATCCTCCATCCACCTACTATAACTCCTTTGTGACTCAGTGGATGGACTCCATTTTGTGTTTTTAATGTTCTCACAGAGACAGGAGTGCAGGGATTGAGTTTTGGAGGATGTGTGGTAGTGTTTGAGGGAAATATTATGTAGTTTCCATGGGAATTTGAAGGACTAGACCTGTAAGAGGAAAGAGAAGTGTTGCCAGAAGGCATGTGAGAGTCTCTAAAGCTTAAAGGGGTCTAACTAAAGAGTTTTGAGCAGTTGGTGTAGATTGGAAGGGTCCATAATGTGTATTTTCATTAAAGGTGCTCTAAAACCTTAGGTTTCTAGGTTACAAGTAGGGTATTTGTATATGGAGTCAAAATAAGCCCTTGGGGTCCTAATAATTGGAGATTCCTCTGTTTGGAAGTGTACGTGAAGAATTTTTTAGGTTGTATTGGTTTGGGAATGAAATCTTAGAGGGGTTCCTTTGAAAAAAAGGGCTAATTGGAGCCTCAAAACAGTGAAAAAATCCATTTTGAAAGAAAGGTTATGAAGGAGTCTAATGCAATCTTTTGATATGTTATGAGTCTCAAAAATGGGCATCTGAATCACCCTTGAGTTGGTTAAGTTCTATGCAAATTTTCTGAGTTAAGGTGTGAAAACTAGGTTCCCAGTACTACTAGAGTTGAGGGGTGAAATTGTGGACCTTGTGTTTCCAATGATTGTTGAACCTGGAGGACTATTTGCATTGCTTTATATGATCATTATAATCTTGATGGATGTCTTTTGAAGCCAAGTTTCTAATTGGAAAGGTTTTGTGTCTTTTAGCTTTGCATCATAGTGGTATTAGAGCTTGGTAGTAGATCTTGTATTGTTGTTTTGACTTGGTTTTGCAGGTAGGTTCAAAAAGGATTGTGAAAATTCCACCCAAAGGAAGTGTAGTTGCAAGGAAAATTGACACACATGACAAGGAGATAGAAGCCTTAAAAAGAGAGATGGCTGCTTGGAAGGAAAAGCATAGAGTGGAAGAGGATGTAAGTGAAAATGAAGAGGAAGACAAAGCTCTTGGTGAAGAAGAGGAGATGGACCCTGATGATGCAAGAACAATCAAGATTTTGAAGGTTGTGAAGAAGGAGGGACATGGAAAAATAGATGTTCCTATGTATGGAGGAAAACTTGATAGTGAAGAGCTCCTGGATTGGATTGGGGCTATGGAAAACTACTTTGATAATGAAGATGTTGATGAAGGACTTAAGGTGAAGAGAGCCAAAACAAGATTGAATGGAAATTCCTTGGTATGGTGGAATTTTGTGCAGGAGGAAAGGGAGAGACAAGGAAAGAGAAAGATCATTTCATGGGAAAGGATGAAGGCTAAAATGAAAGGTAAATTTCTTCCTGCTGATTACAATGTTCAATTGCTTAAGAAATTGCAAAATCTTAGACAAAAAGATTTGGATGTGCAATCATATACTAAATAATTTTATAAATTAAGTATAAGGACTAAGCATGAAGAAGATGAGGATGAAATGGTTGCTAGGTATTTGAATGGTTTGAGGTACAACATCCAAGATGAGATCAGAATTTTGGCACCTAAGTCAGTTGAACAATGTTTCCAGATGGCCATGAGAGCATAAGAGAAACTAAAGAGGAGATAAGAGAAGGCAGCAAGAGGAAGAGGCAACACTTCTAGAGGAAGAGGATTCAATCCTAATTCAAAGGCAAACAATGAGAGTCAAGGGGATGACGAGAAGGATCAGGAGCAATATGATTTCAGAGGTGGATGGAGAGGTTCAAGAGGTAGATTTAATGGAGGAAGAGGCTCCTACCAGTTCTCAGGGAGATGCTACACTTGTAACCAGCTTGGACATCCAGCCTTCAAATGCCCTGAAAAAAAAGGCTCAAACTCTTATGGTGGAGAGAGGAGGAATCAACTAGTGCACAAGGATGAAGAGAGTGTGACTTCACCTGTAGTGAACCTTACATCAGAAGTTGGAGAGAGTTTGATGATGAGAAGAACATTGCTCAAGGCACCAATCCTTGAAGAACCCCCACAAAGGAAAGCACTCTTCATAATCAATTGCAAGGTACAAGGAAAAGTTTGTAGGATGGTAGTGGATTTAGGATCAATTGATAATCTTGCTTCAATTGAGATGGTAGATAAGTTGGGTTTGGAAAAGATACCTCATGTAGCACCCTATAGAGTTTCTTGGGTAAATGATAGTAAAAACTTGGTGGTGAATGAGCAAGCATATGTTGATTTCCAGATTGGGGAGTATAAGGACAGAGTCTTATGTGACATTGTGCTAATGGATTGTTGTCATGTGCTCTTGGGGAGACCTTGGAAATTTGATAGAAGGTCTATATATGATGGCTGGGAGAACACATATACTATCAAGAAGGATGACATAAGTTTTAGGTTGACTTCCTTGAAAACAAGTGGAGGAGATAGGGGTGAGTCTAAGGTGGTGATGTTGGGCAAGAAAGAGCCTTTAGGGCTTGAGGACAACAAGACCAATTTGTTTGTAGATATGGATCATGTTCATGATAATGGAACAACAGGTGGAGAGCAAATGAGCAAGACTTAGACAGTGGGTAAGAAGGATAGGTGTGATTTGCACAAGGATGGAGTGAAGCATACCTTTGTATGGCATAAGGAAATGAGTGGCAAGGTGACTCAGACTGGTAAAGGGAAAAGTGAGAGGGAAGAGCATTTGGGAAGGCAAGAAGAGCATGATAATGTGTTGGTCGGGACAATGAGGTGCCCTGTGGTGTTGCATCAGGGAAAAGGATAGTCAAAAGGTGTTAGGAGATAATTTGGTGAAGTGGCAAGCAAGAAGAAAATGAGTCATGAGATTGGAAGGATAGAGGACAAAGAGAAGGGAGGTCTGATTACAATGAGGAAAGGATAGTTTGAGCCTAGGTGTGAAGGTTTGATGATAGTAAAGAATGGGAAGAGTGTACAAGCACAGTTGGATGGGTGCAAGTGTGGAGATAAAGAAATGAAGAAGATATAACAATGTGTTGCAGGTGTAAGGGCTAGGAGGATGACAATTTTTGATCTAGGTGTGAGGAAAAGGCAAGTAGCAGGTCTGGATGTGCATGGAGTAGCAATGTGGAGGTAAGGAGTTAGATTTTCCTCTTGGGACAAGAGTTTTTTTATGGGGGGGGTGCATGGTGCAGGGGCACCATCACCTTGGAATTAAAGGGAAAGGAGTCTTGAAGGTTCAACAAATGATTTGAAGGTCTTTCAATCACTATGCAACAAGGAAGTTGCAAAATATGCCAAAATAGGATGTAATGCAATAAGTTGTCCATTAATGTCAAAAGGTGACAATGAGGTCTAGGGGGTAGAATAGTTTTATTTTCATTTTTTCCTTATGAATAAGGTCTCAATGACCATTTAATATGTATTTTAAGGTTTTTGATTCATAGTAAGTCAGTTAAGAGGAATTTGCAAAGCAATGTTGTAAAAGGGTGGTGATTAAGAACAAAAATTGCCAAATTATCGTTTTAAAGTCAAACAAAAAGGTGGTAAAGGAAGTTGGTCAGTTCTAAGGGTAGGTTTGAGTTGATACAATGATAAAATGATGTAATTCCTTGAAATAGAGGTTGGTTGTTCAATTTTTTTGGAAGAACTCTCTTTTGTAAACGTTGATCACTGTTTTCATTGATTTTTCTAAACTTTCTTTCTTTGATACAGGCCCGTATAGGTCTATCATGGCTTGAGGCTGTGGGTGTGTACTTATATATTAATTTTCTTGTCTCTACATTTGTTTTGGGGGTTTAAGTCCACCATTTGTGTGTGGAGTGCAACAAGTTCTAGAAATTGCTTTGTTTTCAGAAATAGGGGTTTGAAAGCCTCCTAGTGATGAGATCCTCCATCCACCTACTGTAACTCCTTTGTGACTCAGTGGATGGAATCCATTTGGTGTTTTTAATTTTCTCACAGAGACAGGAGTGCAGGGATTGAGTTTTGGAGGATGTGTGGTAGTGTTTGAGGGAAAGATTGTGTAGTTTCCATGGGAATTTGAAGGACCAAACCTGTAAGAGGCAAGAGAAGCATTTCTAGAAGGCATGTGAGAGTCTCTAAAGCTTAAAGGGGTCTAACTAAAAAGGTCTGAGTAGTTGGTGTAGATTGGAAGGGTCCATAATGTGTATTTTCATTAAAGGTGCTCTAAAACCCTAGGTTTCTAGGTTACAAGTAGGGTTTTTGTATATGGAATCAAAATAAGCCCTTGGGGTCATAATAACTGGAGATTCATTTGTTTGGAAGTGTATGTGAAGACTGTTTCAAGTTGTATTGGTTTGGGAATGAAATCTTAGAGGGGTTCCTTTGAAAAAAAGGGCTAATTGGGGCCTCAAAATAGTGAAAAAAGCCATTTTGAAAGAAAGGTTCTGAAGGAGTCTAATGTAATATTTTGATATGTTATGAGTCTCAAAAATTGGTATCTGAATTACTCTTTAGTTGGTTAAGTTCTATGCAAATTTTCTGAGTTAAGGTGTGAAAACTGGGTTCCTAGTACTACTAGAGTTGAGGGGTGAAATTGTGGACTTTGTGTTTCCAATGATTGTTGAACCTGGAGGACTATTTGCATTGCTTTATATGATCATTATAATATTGATGGATTCCTTTTGAAGCCAAG